>JAENRP010000622.1:4247-14938 GCA_024741835.1 Diplocarpon mali | reverse complement strand
GGGAGATGGGAGATGGGAGATGGGAGATGGGAGATGGGAGATGGGAGATGGGAGATGGGTAGATGGGAGATGGGTAGACGTGTCGACGGGTCGATGTGTGTGTGCTTGGTACGTCGGTCGATGGGCCGTGGAGAGCGACGAGGTAGCCAGGTAGACAGGTAGCCATGTAGCGAGGGGGAGCTACCTCGGCAGGTGAATTCTGAAGCGGAGATGCCTGCCTCACCGCCTTGCCTCGCATTCGGCACGGGCAGAGAGCACTGCTGGCAGAAATGGGCGGTGAGCCGAGCATTTTCCGGCCCCTCCTGACCTCTCGGCTCTCCGTCCGTGATACTCGCACCGGTCCGTCCATCTTTACCCCAGTCGGTCATTCCCCATGCCTCTCCACACTACACAGCTGGCACTCCGCTATTGCCGGAACCTTCCATCCCAGAGGAATGGCCGAGAAACCGCAGGCCCGAAGCAGGACCGACACGCCGACGCCTCTCGGAACGGAGCCGTCGAGAGCGGAGGCCGCACAGGTGCCAATAGTCTTTCGCAGCAGAGTCCGCAGCCGCCTCTCCGAGTTGGACGGCAGAGCAGAAGAATCTCATGTATCGTCAGTAGGATACAAATCCTCACGAACGGATTAACTACGATTTTTTATAACCTCCTCCCCTTCCTCCCCGCCGAAAAAAAAAAAAAGAAAAAAAAAACCAAAAACAAAAACAAAACCAAAACCAAAAAAATCAAAGCAACATCCGCGTCAGCCGTCTTTTCCTTGCCGACAGGATTCTCACCGACACCAGCCAGCTAGCTGCAGGTATGTCCGCCGGCAGCCAACGAGAACCCATGAGCTCTCCCTGGAACAATCCGGGCGGATGATTTCTCGGTTTCCCTTTTCCCTCCCCATGGTCGAGAGGATGGATGGGTCTGTTCTATTCTGATGGCCGTACCGTGCTCGTGTCCCCCCCCCCCAAAGCGGGCCTGACTCGCATGCCCACCACCCTTCCCCCCGTCGGTCCAGGCCTGTCGGCAAGCCAAAGCCTCTAACAATCCATCCCGCTCCTCCGTCTCGGCACCCGAGGTCCAGAGACGCGCCGGGAGACACATCACCGGACACGCCACGGGCAAAGCGATCTCCTGGAGCAGAGCATGGATTTGATGCACCTCGATCACACGGAAGCCGGACCCATATTGGCATTGCCGTCGGGGGGGGTGGCTTTCTACGTCGGCCTTGGAAGACCAAGGCAGCAGCGCACTTCTCACCCCTTCGGATGTGCGCGCGTGGATTCCGGACTTCTGGAGTCTGCCTTGGCCTCGGCCCGAGATCAAGTCGTATTTTCATCCAGAGAGGATCCTCCTCACCCTCTTCCAAGCCTCGGACTCACCTCTCTCGCATCCCGACTCCCCCTCGTCTCGGGGCGGATCCCACGGGTGATTCGTTTCGTTGGCGGTGCTTCGGGTTCGATTCAACGGCGATTTGGTATCTTGGTTGTACTCGGAGCTGCGTTGTGGCCGAGGGCCGGGTCTGCGTGTCGACCCACCCCCGAATCCAACGCCTCCCCCCCCGGAGTATGAATATGAATCCTTCATTGCGCTGCAACGAGCACAATCTGCCTCCCCAGGAGAAGCGAGCGCCGAAATCCTGCCGGACGTCCCAGCTCGCACGACGAGCGTACGCCGCTGCGGAAGCTCCATGATGTAATGAGCCCGGTCGGCTGTTCTGCTCTGGAAACCCAGCTCCGGGCCGTCCTGTCCGCTGGACTTTCCGTCTGATTTTGAGTTTGCGGGCTCGCGCCGCCACCTTGATTTCCGGGTAGATGTGGCACGCGCATATGCGAGTCCACGCTTAGTCTCCCGTCTCGACTGCGATGTAAATATACACGTATTCCTATCTATCCGTTCCTGTCCACGTCCCCGGGTCTCTGCGCGGATATATATATGGAGTGTATCGTGCACTTCTTGTGCCGATGTACATAGTCCCGTGTTCCCTCGCGCAGAGAGCTCTCCCATCCCTTCTGCTCTCTGTCCCTCCCAGGGCCCAGCGCTTTTTCCCCCCCCGCTGCCAGAAAGACCGGAGATTGAGATCCTCCGCGGGATTCTCTTCTTCACCTGACGGCCGCCCATCACCCCAGATGACGTGAAAAACCACACGTCAAACCCAGGACCGACGTGCGGATATCACGGTCACGAACCAGGGAATCTTATTCGATGATCCATGTCTGAATGTCGCCCCAAGCACGGACAGGAAGATGTGCAACCTCCCCACTCTCCCTCTCCTCTCCTCTCCCCCTCCTCTCGCCCTCCTCTCCCTCTCCCTCCTCCCTCTCCTCCCTCTCCTCCCTCTCCTCCCTCTCCTCCCTCTCCTCCCTCTCCTCCCTCTCCTCCTCCTCCTCAATCCCCACCCACCTCCAACAGCTTGTCTCCCCCCACCGCTTCCGCACCCACCGTCGACCCGCCAGCATCCCCCCCCCCTCCCGTGCGGAACCCACATCCAGGCGTCGCCGCGACCCCCCCGCGAGCCGTCGGGCGAAGACCGCAGCCATCGGATACCCGGCCAACGGAACAGACGAGCCGGAACGGGCGGCCGCGCGGAGAGCCGAGCGCCCGACGCTTTCCGCCTCGCTCCGTTCTGCGAAGGGGGACGCTTCCCGCGGGTCACGGCCGGCGGGGCGGGGCGGGGCTTGGCGGCGAGGGCTCGTGTCGTCTGTTGCCCGGGGGGCCGGTTCGAGGCGTTGCGTTGCGACTGGCGACTGGCGACTGTCGACTGGCGACTGTCGACTGGCGACTGGCGGGATGGTTCGAGGGGATGGTTTCGTGGTCGGACGGGTAGGGTCGTGAGGTGATCTGAGAGGTAGTATATATGTATGTGTATTGTGTATATGTATATGTATATGTATATGTATATGTATATGTATATGTATATGTATATGTATATGTATATGTATATGTATATGTATATTGTATATGTATATGTACATGTATATGTACATGTATATGTACATGTATATGTATATGTACATGTACATGTACATGTAGACAACACCCAGTAGAATCTACCCAAAACCCCGGCTCTTCTCGTCTACAAGTATCAACGACATGTCAACAGCTACAAAATCTCTCTTCTACTCCTATCCTCCCCCCCTTGAAACAAACGTCCCTATTGCAACATCTCACCTCTCACGCAGACGACCATCTCACTTCCCCCCTCACGCAGACGACCATCTCCCTTCCCCCTCATGCAAGCGTGCGCCCGGTTCCCCCCAGCAACAGAGAAGCGCCGCTCTCCCGACCGAACACCGCCCTCCCGACCGGACACACGGCGGCAAGGTCGGCCAGCAAGACCGGTCAGCGATCGCAACCTGGTCGACGATCTCGGCGGACCGCGACCCATCCCGGCGCCGGCGTCGGTCTCTCGGACGCCGCGGCCGCATCTGGCCGGCGAATGGTCATTCGATGCCCGTCGCGTGATGCGATCAAGCGCGGTGCATGAGCGTAGAGCAAGAGGGGGTCCGGGTGGAGCTCTGGCCTCGCTCGGCTCGCCTCTGATCCATCCCGGCTCGTGAAGAGATCGAGGCTTTCGCAGGTCAGGCGCGGATACGAAGCCGGTTCCGAGTTCCGGTCCCGGGCCCGGGCTCGGGTTCGGGCTCGGGCTCGGCTGCGCTTCGAGGCGGGCCATCGAACGAGGGAGGCTGCCGGTCGACGCGCGCGAGGCCTGGCTGGCACGCGTCGCGTGTCTGCTGGTCTTGGTTGCTGGTCGTTATTGCTGGTCTGTGTTGCTGCTGGTCTCTTGTTTGCGAGGGCGGGTCGGTTCGGATGTGGGCTGTCTGGCGGGGAGTTGGTAGTTGGTCGCGACGCGCGGATGGCTGTCGGAGGTGGGGAGGGGGAGGTAGGGACGCGACTGGTAGGGAGGATTGGTTGGTGGCCAAGGACATAGCCGAGTGGGCACTCCGGGGGAGCTCGCAGAGATATGACGAGAAGAAACGTGCTGATCAGGTGACTTTCATCAAAGGAAGAGCGGTTAAGAGCGGATAAGCAAGCGAGTAAAACACGTGTGTGTGTATGTATACAGGTCGATTTCTCATTCATTCGAACAAGAGTAGCGCTTCCCCACAGGCTAATCCCTAGCTGCAGCTGTTGAGCCGGCAAGAAACAAGTGAGGTTTGTGACTTGGCAATCACACAATTACGTGTAGCAACCCGTGGTGAATAGCTCTTGATATAAGCCTAAGAAGAGTCAACGAGAATGTTGGCAAATCGCCCTTCGCTTCGAGACTGCTGCTACGTAAAGGCACGGCCCGGAATGCAGGCTCTTGTATTGAGTATGTTTACATATATCAGCAGGTGTGAAGCGACAGTGCATATTGATACACAGGCTGGTGAGCGGAAACCAGGCAAGTGGTTGTAAAGAGGCAATGAAGAGATTACGAGGCGGGTATTGACGAATCCAACATGGAAGGCTTTGTCTGAACGCAAAGGCTCTTGAGGAACAGCAGAGAGAGAGATTTCTCGACACAGGCATGCTCATTTTGGTATCTATCAGGACCAGCTGTGATTCAAGCCACGAGTGCAATGGTCGTTGATACACTGATGTGGCAGGTGAATGCATATCACATGCTAGTCACATGACAGAGGGCCGAGGCGCTAAGGCCAAGGCAGCTACATAGATATTCTCGAGTTCAGAGGACTCTCTCTCTCTCAAGATATGACAATACGAGACAACAACAACCTTCATCTGCACCTCACACTTGTTTGTGCACTCTCCTAGACTACTATGAGAGCATATCCTAGCTATAAATGATATTGCCACACCTGGACACGTTGTTGGGAAGTATCATTGATCAGGACCTACTAGAAGGATTGTGCAGCTCAGCGATCGAGCTCAGTTCCAAGTCTATGCCAACCCCTCTCTTTCTATAACCTAGTCATAGATTCGCCGGATTCTGCCAAGTCAGTCATCAACTGAGTTTGGTGGATAGATTGGGTGGTGAGGAGGCTCAGGCGCAACTGCTACCTGCTCAGCTCAGGTGTATTATACAAGTCTACCTTTGAAGCTGAAATAAACAGCTATTCATAGCGACCCACTACTTCAAAGAAACATAGCAACAGCATGCTTACAACAACCCGCCGTGGCACCACAATCCTTTACAATGTATGGCTTTTCCAAGGGGGCCTAGTCAAAGGATCTCAAGCTTAGGACTAGACCCGTCTTGCGACCAAGACCGAGCCGAAAATAGAACCCCTCGGCCCGATAACTGCTCAGTTGATTAGGATCGATTCAGTCGGCATGAGGCCGCAAGGCACATTCGTATATCAGGTACGAATTTACCCTCGCCGCTGTGGCTAATTCTAAGCTGACTGCAGAAATCAAAGATGACTTGCCTGTCTTGGGTACCTAGGTAAGCAGGTATATATTTCCTTTTAATGTGCTATATTAGCTCTAGATGATGTAGCACAAGTAGATAATCTATCAGCTCTAGATGATGTAGCACAAGTAGATAATCTATCAGCTCTAGATGATTTAGCACAAGTAGATAATCTATTAGCTCTAGAAGATGTAGCACAAGTAGATAATCCCAGAGTCTGGTTGGGGATAAAGAGAAACCAGTATAAAAACTCTTCAGTATTTAGTCCTTACACCTGATAACCTTCTTTCCTTGGATAAGATTTTCCCTAGACTTGATTAGTAGTTATTCCCTTCAAGTCTCAGGCACGTCCGTTCTCGAGAAGGCGCCTAGGCAGATAGACTCCGCCTTGGGTTCCTTCTAGGATACGCCCTCCCTGCTAACAGCAGCTATTCATTTAATTACACCAAGCGTCTGGCAAACCAGCGGCGGCTATTAATCGGACCTCCTCTTATCCACTCTACCTTTTTGAGAAAATCTCCGGAAGCTGCAATGCTCTGGAAATATCCTTTCCTCTTTTCCTTTTCCTTTTCTTTATGTACTCCAACCTGCCCTATTTCCCTTTACACCTATTCTCAACCCCTCCTTGTAATCGATTCTATATGCAAATAGTCCCGGCGCACGTGAACGTCAAACTAAAAAGATATTGACAAGGGGGAAAGATTTCTCTCCAGGGCTCTCGAAACGTTCTAGCTTTGTTCTATCGGGATTTGATATTTCGCGGTTAGAAGGACTGACTCGGCTTTGTAGACTCTGTGAAAGAATCTGCAGGTTCGTAGATGCCGCCGCGTACAGCTGTCAAGTCGTCGTCTCCTAGCGTGTATACGTATACCTAGGAGAATGTATTATTTATGATATAGGTCAAGAGAAATTCATGGTAATATATACGATATTAATATAGCCGTGTACATCCCCAACAATCCGTCACTCTATATAACTATCAATCTAAATGCACTAGAGATAAGAATTAAAACTAGCACCTTATTACTAGATGCGTAGTTGAGGGGAATCCCGCTTGTTCCAGTGGCAGGTCTGCCCGAAGACAGGGAAAAGCTCGGGTGCAGCTAGGCCTCCTAGCCTCAAGCCATTGTAATCGACTCCAAGTAATCGAAGCCGAGCCACGAGCTCAGTTGTCGGTATGGTTTGATCCGCCGCGCCCGTCCCCATCTACGGCCTAAGCTGACTCTAACAGAGTAACATGGGAACCGAGCTCGGTAACTGGCGCAGAGCTGGCAGGAATACGGACAGCACTTCTCCTAGCCGCAAGATTCTACGAAGGAACAGCAAACGCGTGCCTGCGGAGAGATGGGACGAGCCAAGGGAGCGTCAGATCGTCTGGTTCTGTGTCGTGGCAATGGGATGCAGCGGTGAGCACCGTCCCGGAGAGCAGGGCGTAGCCTCCTGGGCCTCACCTCCCGAAGGACACTCAGCACGTGTTGGGTTTGGGGTTTCTCCTGCGGGCAAAGCCTGGCGTGTTCTCTCTCTGGCACAGAAGCCGAAAGTATCAATGGGGAAGGGCTCCCGCTCGTGGAGGGTTTTAGGTCCTAGGTCTCGAGATCTGGACGAGGGTGGTTCCTTTCGGCCTTGGGAATGTCAGTTCTTGACCATCGGTTGCGGCTGGTTTGCTCGAAGGTTCGAGGCTTCAAACATGTGTGTGAGATATCAAAGCAGTTCTGTGGATTTGATGGCAAGCAGTGCACAGCTGACGGAATGCTTTTCGAGAGATAAAATTAGTATATTCTTAATTTCATGCGGGCGACTACTCCTCACCTCCAGGGATACGGAATCATCTTGAAAATACCTTCTTACGAGTCTTTGTCTCAACTCCTTTCCAAGCACGTCTCCACCGTGTAGAACGTCAGATGTAGGAAGCCCCTGCTTCCACCTCGCAATCTCTCTCGGCTTTTCAGATGTATATTCCTACTCCTCTGTCTCTATAGGATCTTTCGCGTCGCAGCAGCACATGTCTTTATAGTTCATCATGTGTGGTCGGACTCGAGAGAAAGGCCGTTGTAGCTGAAGTACAGCAATCTACAACGCGCAGATAGGCTCCACAGAGATTGAATTGCTAGATGCAAGAGACAGAAAGGCATAGCCTATAGTGTGTCGTAGATCGCAGAAAGGACCATACGAGTATCTGAATCATTGTGCGTGCCTCGTTAGCTAGTCCAGGAGTTTACAGACAACGGCTAAATGACCACGAGAAAGTCGCTGCGACTTGAGTAGGCTCTCCTCGCAGTGGTGCTGAGATCAAGTGTTGGGCCTGCAGTAATCGCCACCGGATATTGGTCATCTGCTATTTGACTCCAAAGTGTAAGTCTTACACACTCTCCCATTGGTCAACTGGTGTGCAAAATAAGTTGATCTTTAAGGCCTCTACAACTTCTACCCCTAAGGACGTTATATTACGCTCTTAATGTATGTAAGCTGACAAGCTTTGAATCACTAGTCACATTTCGCTTATTCCGGGGGCAAAGACCGTGTTTTGAGACCTACTGCTCAACTTGCGTGTATATCAAAAGTTAAATCTTCAAGGTCCTCCCAAAACATATGTATGACCAATCAGTACTGTCTCTCAGACGCTCTTGAGCTTTCACACCATGGATCTCTCATTGATGTCATAACACTCGAGTGAAGAGGCTAGGTTTACCATAAAACAGCAATGGCTACGACTAGTTGGCGGCGACACCCGCACGGTTTGTTAGACCGTCTCATCTGCAACGCGCTTTTCTGCTTTCCGATTGCTACCCCAGCCGGGAGCTCTCGAGCCGAATCAAGAATGTCAAGCGGTGTATTCAGCAGTCGATCAGCCCGCCACCCCTCCGACCCCCGACCCAGAGTTCCATCCCCATCCGAAACGGCATCCAGCCACCAGCCACCAGTCCTACGCCTCCGTATCATGCCCAGCCGACACCTCCGCCCCGTCTCCCCACCGCCGCGGCCTCGCCCTCGCCCTCGCTGCCCTCCCCACGCCCGCAATCTGCAGCCTCCTGATCCTCCTCGGCGCCTCGTCAGGGGTACACCTGTCCGTCCGAGCCGCCGGCGTCGCGGATCTCCTGCGCAGAGCAGCGGGGCGCGGGGGCGGCGGCGAGCCGTTTCGGCCGCTGCGGTGCTGTAGTCCGTCGAGCTGCGTTGTGGTTTGTTTTTGGATCTGGATCTGGATCTGGCTCTGGCTCTGGCTCTGAGCCTGGACTGGTGGCTACGGTGTCTGGGTGCGGCGTGTCCCGCACTCGGGAGCTGGAGGTGGAGTGGAGGGTGTCGTCGCGAAGACGCCGTCGCCGTTCTCTGGTCCGACGTCGAGGTCTCCCTCGGCATCGGCACCCCAGCCGTCTTCACTCCCATCTTGCTCTTGGTCATCAGACCTGCACTCATTCTCGCCCGCGGACTCCTGCGGCGAGCGCCCAGCGAGTCTCTGAATGCCGCCCTGGCACTCCCCGTCCCCGTCACCGTGCACACCAGCCGCAGCGGTCTTCACACCACGAGCCATGCTGCTGGCTCCGGATATCTCCTTGCCTGGGCTCCCGTAATACGGAGTCTGGAAGGGCATCCCAGATCTGATTACGGGTCCTGCTTCTCGTGCGTCCCAGTCGGATCTGTGAGCCGGACCGTCGCTCGCGGAGTGGGTTGTCGCAGGAGCGGTCCTATGCCGGAGAAACGATGCTCTCCTCAGACTCGGCGAGACTCCCAAAGCAAGAGGTGTAGACGGGAGCATTGAAGCGCCGGTGTGCAGGTATTGCGCTGTTTCGCTGCCCGATCCCAGGCGCTGCACAATAGGAAGCGGAAAAGGGGCTCGCTTAATCTGTTTTGCAGCGAGGTGCCGTACTGATTCCACGACGAGGCGATGTTTCTGTCCGGGCGCAGCAAGTTCGCCGCATCGGCACCCGGGCTCGGGCGAGCTTGTTTGGTGGCTTACGGAGAGGGGTATTTCAATACCAGGGCCTCGATTGAGGAAGGAGCCGGTCCTGGGTGATCTTGTTTTAGTCATCAGATTTTCCATCGGGGTTATGAGTCGCGGAGACCGACCTTCCAATTTGCCATGTATTCAATTACCATGGTGGCTGGTTGTAGAAACACGAGGGCTCATGGATGGCGGCTGTAGTGGACAAGGAAGAGGGGCTTAGGTATATACAGAAGCAGGTGAGTGTTAGAGGTGAGATCATCATCCCCACCTCCCTTTACATGAGCATAAGCTCTGTCAGCTCTGTGTTTAACGTGCCGCGCCTAGAGCCGACATCTCATGTAGATTCTCCAAGCTCTACTCAGCACCTCGATATCCCATGCGAAAGCTGATGCTTGCGACACACCTTATGGCAGATACTAGCTGTGCTTTCACGTGCTACATACAAACATGTACATACATCTACATACACCCACACAAACAGCCATCAACACGCTACCTAGCACGCTACCCATCGATTAGATATATCCTACTTACACATATCCCACTTACACATATCCCACTTAATTATATAATAATTGGATATACCACCGAACTATAGCCCACCCAAGTATATACCACTTACACGTATCCCACCTGAACATATCCCACCTGAACATATCCCACCTGAACATATCCCACCTAGATATCACCTACCCAAATCCCTACCAGCTAAATACATCCTTCTTAAAAATCGACCACCCTTCACAGCCCCCCCAAACCCCTCGGTCCTCACCTCTCCTATACCCCTCCCTCTGCCCCCCTCCCTCCCCCTCCCCGAGAACCCCTCGACATGGGCACGTACGGGGTGGACAGAGCGGCATCTCATACGCTAATCTCATCACATTTCATGGCAGTTTCACGATGACCTCTGGCGCAATTACCCCCCAACACCATCTAACACCAGACATCACTTGGAAAGGAAAAAATAAAAACAAATCAAAAAATTCAAGTCGCCCACACCAAGAATCTGTTCAGTATCCTTTCGCCGAGGCTAATGACTGCTTCCCGTAAAATGCCTTGTCAAATATCCACCACCCACACGCTAGGCACCAAGCACTAAGGCCTGATTCTCTACTCCGAGGCCATTCAGGCTAGCTCCGTCCAATCATGATCGACCTTCCAGGCCAATCCAATACAGCATCATTCACCTCCCGCGTGTTCCATTTCGGATTGATCCATGCCAGACCTCCCAATCCAGTCTCCTCTCATGCTCCAAGGAAAACACCCACCTTGCCTGAGCCCAGAACCACAACCACCTCCGGACCAACATCAAGAGCGCCACTTCAAGGACGCCAAATCTAAACTCCGATTGGATATGACGCTCGCTCCACCCTCATACGCCGTCGCTTCCGTCCCGCTCGAAGAAAA
>JAENRP010000621.1:3529-14945 GCA_024741835.1 Diplocarpon mali | reverse complement strand
TTGAATAATAGCAATTTGACTTGCAATCTTAGACTAAGAGTCAAATCTGGAATTTTAAAAAATAGTACAATTGGCGTTTTATTAGAATAATAATTAAAAAAAAAGAAAAATAAGGTAAAGAAGAAGGTTTATTTTATAAATTTCGATAATTTACTAATTATTTTAAAAACCTTAAAAACCACTTATAGGCTAGACTTGCGAGTGAAAAATAATAAAATTACTAATAATATTTCTATCTACGCACTTTAAATTAACAACTTAGAAAATCTTTTATTTATTTTTAAAAAGGAAAATTCGGACCGTTTTATAGGATTTAATAAAAAAGGAAAGAAGTAGAAAAGCATAGTATTAGCTAATATTTAAATTATATATAAAAGTAAGGCTAATAAAGTACAATTAGTAGATTAGGGAATCTTTAATAGCTTAAAGTCTAAAGGACTAGATGATTGGTTTAAATAAGATAAGAAGCTTCGACCTTTAAAGCTAAGTGGCAAATTCGATAAGTTTATTATAAGTAGATTTTTTAATAAACCTATTAAATATCGGCTAATAAAAGAATATTTCAATATGCTAAAAATTAGAGAAGACTTAATAGAGTAAGAACGTAAACTACTCTATAAAACCTTAATAAATCGAAAGGACGCCTTAGCTTTTAATTAAACGGAACTTGGCCAGATTCGAGAAGAGGTTACGCTTTATATTAAGATTAAGATAATACCTTATAAAGCTTAGTAAGAGAAAACATTTAGAGTCCCTAAAGCTCTTTAGGAAAAGGTAATCGAAATATTAAAGGATAGGCTAAAGCAAGGTATTCTCAAGTTTTATAATAGCCCTTATAAGAACAAATGGTTCCTAGTTACTAAAAAAGAAAAGGGAACTTATAGATTAATAATAGTAATAGTAAAGATGAATCGAGTAACTATTAAGGATGCTAACATTCCTTTAAATATAAATAAGTTCTTAAATGAATTCGTAGGATTAACCTATAGCTCTCTTATTAACTTCTTCTTTAAATACAACTAATTCATTCTTAATATTAAATCGAAAGATATAATAGTAATTCAAACCCTTCTTAAGCTACTTCAGATAATAAGATTACCTTAAAGGGCTATAAATTCAATCGCTTAATTTATTTAAGTAATCTATAAGATACTAGTAGATTGTATACCTAATATTACGCTTCCTTATATAGATAATATAGGAGTAAAAGGATTAAGATCATTCTATAACTATAAAGAAGTTCTCTTTAGCATATAATGATTTATAATAGAATATATTTAAAATTTAAACTAAGTGCTTATATAATTCAAAAGGGCAAGAGCAATAGTTAGTCTAAAGTTATAATACTATCTTCTATTAATAGAAATTGTTAGTTTCATTACTGATTCTAATAGCCGAAGTCCTTAAAGGGCTAAAGTACTTAAAATTGATAAATAGAAGAGGTATAATAACGTGGCGGAAGCCCGCGCGTTTATTAGTATTATAGTATACTATCGCATTTAGATTAAAGATTTTACTAAAAAGGCAGTACCTATTTATACTTTATTTTAAAAAGGGGCTGAGTTTTAATAAGAGGAACCTTAAATAAAGGCTATAAAACAATTGAAGCAAGCGTTGCTTAAAGCGCTATATCTAATTAAAATAGACTATAGAGCTAACGCTAGGCCAATTATACTAATAGTTAATATAAGCTTAATCAAATAGGATACTATCCTTTAATAAGCTAATAGCTAATAGAAAAGATATTTAGCTTGCTTTAAAAGTGGTCTTTAGAATCTAGTAGAAATAAAGTATAATACTATTAAATAAGAATGTAAAGGAGCCTTAAAAGTAATAAAAAAGATAAGAAGCAACCTCTATAGTACTTATTTTATCTTTGAAACTAATGCTAAAGTACTAATAGAACAATTGAATAAAGCTGTAAGCGACCTACTTAAAGCCTTGCTAATGAAATAGATTACTTAGATAAGACTAATAGACTTTAAAGTTAAATATATTCTAAGAATGAAAAATACTGCTGCAGATGGCCTTTTAAGAAGAACTTGCCCTTACCCCTTTAATTTGATTAAAGAAGACGAAATAGATATTAATAAATAGGTAGAGAATGAAGTTAGTTATCTATCAATATATCGCCTTAAAGGGACTCGACTTCTAGTCCTAGCTTATAAGTCAAATAAGAGAATTTTATCACCTAACTACTTAAGTGACTTTAAAGAAATTGCAAAATTTTTAATTACACTTAAACGATTAAAGATAATTACTTTTAAGGATTTTCAGAAATTTAAAGCTAAAGCTTTAATTTATCTAATATAAGGAGAACGATTATTTAAAAGAAGCGATAACTTATACCCTATATAATTCTGCTTAAATAATAAAAAACTAAAGGCTAAGGCTATCTAAGATATTTATAAGGAAACTAGCTACTAAAGAGCTAAGTCTACCTACTACTGACTCTTAAGGAAATTCTTTTGAAAGGGTTCTTTTAAGGATTATAAAGCTTTTATGAAAAGTTGTATCCCTTATTAAAAATGAAAACCTAATTGTAAAGAGAATCTCCTATTCCTAACCTAGCTATTAGGCCTTTTTTATAAAGTCAGTCTTGATATTATATAAGTACTAATAATCGAAAATAGGATTATATATTTTATTCTAATAAAGGAAGACCTATTAGGATGGCCTAAAGGGCGACCTTTAAAATCTGCTAACTTTAAATCTATTACAAAGTTCCTTTAGAAAGATATAGTCTATTGCTATGGACTTTTTAATAGACTAATTATTAATAAAGGCCCTAAAAATAAAGGAGTAGTTAAAGCTTTTTTATAAAAATATAATATTAAATAGGTTTAAATCTTAGTATATAACTTAAAAGCTAATAGAGTAATAAAGCAAGGATATTGCGATATTCTTAATAGGCTATCTAAAGTTACTTATAAAGGATTTAAGAATTAGATAAAACACTTTTATAAAATACTCTTTACTTATCGAATGATAATTTATAAACCAACTGGAGTTATACTATTTTTCTTAATCTATAGTAAAGAGGTATAGCTCTCTTTTAAATCCTAATAGCCTATTTAGAGATTGTTCGACTATAGTTAAATTTAGAACTATTCTAATTTGCTTATAATAAGATATTAATAACTTAAGCTTTAAGATATAGATATAGAAGAAATTATTCTATAAAAGAAATGATATTAGGAAAAAGCTAAGGAAGCATAGGCTGCTTTTAAAGTACTTAAAACGCATCCTATTTGAAAAGATAATCTTGTCTTAGTCTATAATATTATAAAAAGTATTAATATATTAGCAGATACTAAACTTAACTATTAATAGCTTAGTCTATTTAAGGTTAAGTCTAAGTAGAAAGAAAAGGGATACTATTCTCTTTAGGAACTTAATAGAGTCGATATTAAAGGAACCTTTGCAGCTAACTAATTAAAGCGCTTTTATTAATACAACTAGACCTTATTCCCTTTAAAAGATGAATTAGAAATTAATATAACCTTCGAATCTTTTATAAGAACTAATAGTAATATAAGTAATTTTAAACCCTTAGATAAAGGTTAAGATTTTTCCAACTTAACCTATAAGCCGGTCTTATAAATAAAGAATATTAAAATACCTAACAAATTATAACCTTAAGTTATTATTCTTAAAATATCTAAAGAATATAAATAGGAATATTGAATAATTTCCTAGCCTATCAATTGTCCTACCTTCCTTTAATCCTTATTTTTACATTTTTAGCAAAGTCGCCTCCTTTATTATTTAAGATATAGATCTTTTAAGATTATTTTAAATTCTTGCCTACTTTAACTTATTTTACATTTTTAATATTGGCCTTTAATTATAGTATTTCTATTACTTTCCTTAAATAATAAACAAAAAGTCCAATTTCCTTAATATATATATAGCAAACCTATTGCAGCTTATATGCCCTTTTAATTCTTATACCCTATTGAACTCTCTTATTTATACTCCCTATCTTTTATAAGTAATATGCCTTTAAAGAATTTACAAATGGTTTTATTTGCTGCAATAAGGGATAAATAAGCACTAGTTATAAACTTCTCTTAGGATAGTAGAGCTATTATATTATTAAAGAGCTTTAAATCGACCTACGCAGCCTTAAGAGATATAGAGTAATAAAAACTCCTTTTAACTTACGCAAATGCTATTAATAATCTTTTAACCTAAGTAGCCCTTGGAATTCTCCAATTTAATAACTTCCTAACTGAAGAATTAAGACTAAAGGGAATCTTTAAAGAGGAATTCTTAGCTAATGCAAATTAATATATAACCTTAGCTAATACTTTTAAAACGGATTAAGATAAAAGGGAAGAATCTATTTAACAATTAGATAATTTAGCTATTAATAAAAGAGGACTCCTATTTCGTTTGCGCTTCTTAATAAATATTAATTCTAATAATAGAAGGCAAGTATTATTAAAAATTCTTAAGGAAAATACTCTTATAGCTAAAGCTATTTAGATTCTTAATTTCTTTATTATTTAAAAAGGAGTAGTAAAATTCTAAGGCAATCGAATTTGCAATTGCAGATTTATAGGCTTATCTAATGCAATACTTATAGTAGCTAATAGGACTATAAAAAGATCAAATTAGACTATAGATATTACCTTACCTAATAGTACTATTATTAATATACTAAGGCTTTATGCTTTTGCTTATAGTTTGCTTATTTTAAAAGAGAACTGGACTCTTATACTAGGATTTAAATAAGATTTCTTTAATAATAAAGAAGGGAATTGGTTATTTATAATCAAGCTTGCTTTAAAATTCGCTTCTTAACTTAAAGATATAATAAGTATTAAACTATATAATTCGACTTATAGTCCTAGATTAAGAGTTAGAAATGAAAATTTTAAAACTAAACCTAACCTACCTTTTGCTAAAATAATTTTAAAAACTGCTGTCGAATAAACTGCCTAAACGCTTAGCGCAGCCTCTTTAGAATTTTCGAAATCTTTAAAGGACTTTCCTTTAGCTAAATAACCTATTTTAGCTTAACCTTTAAAAAGGATAGATCATTTAATAGCTACCTTAGCTAATTTACAATTTAAAACTAAAGGATTGCGCGCTCGCTTAAACTCCTTCTTTAACAACTTAAAGGAGCTAGTTCTTAACTTCTTTATATTTATATATAATCGTTTTAGAAATAATAATATAAGAGAAGACCCTATTCCTATTACTTTAGAGATAACTAAGAGAGCTATTAAATAGATTTAATAGTTTATCTTAAACGAGTTCGTCCCTATAGATATTATTCAATTCTTTAATAATTATAGAAGTTAAGAACCTAATCTCTTAGATGCTAAGCAAGACTATTTTATCTTATAAGAAAGAGAATGCGAAGAGGAATCTATTAATTAAGATATTTGTAATTATAGCAATATGCCTTAATCGGTTATTCTCAACCTTAAGCTTAAAGAATAATATAATATTCAGATGTCCTTTGTAATAAAAACTCACTTTCGATAGTATCTTCTTAGTATAGGAATTAAAGGGAGAAGACTTTGCGACCTTTATATTTGCTCTCTTTTGGTTTACTATAGTCTTAATTATAAAGGATTTGATATTAATAAAACTATTAAATACCTTAAACTTCTCTATATAGTAAAAGATATTAATCTTTTTCTAATCTACCTTAATAATTAATTCTTTATCTTTTTAAGGATACGCAAATCTAACCTATTAATAATAGAGGCATCTTTAGGTGCTATAAAATTTAGGGTTAATCCTAAAGCCTTAAAGGCGTTAGAGCCAATTGAATAGAACAATTCTTTCTTTTTAATATTATTAAGTAATAAATAGTAAGAGGAAATAGAGGAAGAAGGGTCAATTATAATACCTGAACCCTTCGGATGCTGCTTCCTAATTGACAATTTTACTACTAATAATAGTGCTTTTATAAGTACATTCCTCTTTATTATAAGATAAGAAGTAGAGATATACCTTTATCACTTTTGCCTTATAGATAATGCGACCTTTATACCTTCTTATTTTCTTTATAATATAATATTTAGTCTTACTTAATAAGTCCTTCGGATGCATTATAGACTTTACCTCTTAGCTATAATAGCGAAAAGTAAAGGAGCCTATTAGCTTATAGCCTATCTTAAACCTCTTTAATTAATTGGCCTTAGTCTTTATAATTAAGTTGTTTTAATAAAGAGAGATATAAGTGCTACTAATAAAGAAATTCCGATTTTTACTTGCGGTCTTAGCCCGCAAGTCAATTTTATTAAAAAGCAAGTCTTAGATTATTAAATCCTACCGATTAGATAAGGGCCAGCTTCTGGAAGCCTTAGTAGATAGGTCGGCTCTTAGTCGAATATAAAACTTACTTTATCTATAAAGAAGATAAGTCGATAGACTTCTTAGGCACTCGGCTCAAAATCTCAACTAGCTTGTATAATTGCAAAAATAAAGCAAAAAGAGATCTTATAGCCTATTACTAATAATAGTAACCCTATTATAGTAATAATAAAATAAGGGCACCTTTTTAAAATGCGCTTAGATAAACTTTATAAAATTAGAGGCTTTATAGCCTTTTGCAATAATTATACGGCCATTTGTAATAAGAATACCTTAGAAAATAAGACTCGAATCTCCAATCTTGTCTTTTCAGTCTTTGCTTTAAAGCAACCTCTAGTGCTTTAATAGATTAATATAAGTAAAACTATTGCACCTTTCAAGGTAGCTTTTTATCTTAAGAACTGCAGTAGCCTCTTTAAAGCTATTATTAGTCGGCGCTTTTAAACGGATCCTTCTATTATAACTGAAGTATAGGAGTTATTCCTTTTTAATAAGGATAAATTGAAAATCTACTTTATAGAATATAATTAAAAACTCTTTAACGCCCTTATTAAGGCCTAGACGAATATTATAAATACTAAGTCGCTTCTTTATAGACTCAAGTCTTAGGGATAATGTAATAAAGTAAATATTATCTAAGAGCCTAATGTACTAATTGATAAAGGCATTATTATAAGAAAATTCGGAAAAGAGATAAACTAAGATGCTAGTATAGTATTAGACCTTAATTTGGGAACTAATCTCCTGTTTTTACCCTTAAGCTTAGAAATGCTAAGACTAACTTGCGAGCCCGGCCTGCGAGTAAGGTTGGACTTAGCTAGCTTAAGCTTATAAGATGGTTCAGATGAACCTTAGTCACTTGAATTAGTGAAAACGCTAAGAGGTAAGAACTAATATAAGAGAAGAAGACTCTAAAGTAATAATAGAATCGATAATTAAGTCGAGCAATCTAGAGAATTTAGCCTATTACCCTTAGAGAAGACTATTTAAAGGACTTACGAATTCAAGTTAAATCTTTTAGGATTATTTACTTCCTATATACTAGCACCTCTTTATTCTCTATTTATTATTCTATTCTATATATATTCTTTACTTTACTTCGTTCTTTATATAATCCATCCTTTGATTATTTCCTTTATATGCAATTTTCTAATACTCACCTTTAAAATATCATCCTTACCTTTAAAGAATTATCATTTACTAATTATAGGTCTTTATATACATTATACCTTACTTTTATTCCTACTTCTAGCCTCTTTATGCCTACTTTTCCTTTATACATTAGTGCGACTCTAAACTCTATAAATAAGCCTCTCTTTGCACTACGATTTTACTTTTTTTACTTCTCTTTTCAACCTTACTAGACCTATAATATTAGTACTACTACTATTATCTTTCTATTATTAATCTTTTTAAGTATAAGCCTACTATATTGTTAATCTTTCTTAAATAATTATCTCTTCGTTTAGAGCTACCTCTCCTGCTAAATAATTCATTATAGTACTACTAATTATAAGTAAAAAGGCTATACTTAAGAAGAATATATCGGTTGTTGCCTTAGGTAGCAAGTCCTTAAGTACTATTAATAATGAACTAATATTAAAGGGAGGGTTCTTATAGGATAGCAAGTCATTAAGATTATTGGAAGATATAGTAAGCACTTATAAAACGTTAGGTAAGACTAAATAGTAGGTATTCCTAAATTCATCTATTAAGGTGCTTAATTATAAAATTTCTACTATTAAGGAAGGATTCTTAAGTTTTAATGATTTCTTAGATAAGGAACTTTAAGGCAAAGGTATTAATTATAAAAAGTTTTTATAAAAGTATTAAAGGTATACTAATTTAGTTGATTTATTTTAAAAGAATTGAGATAAGAAAAATGAGTATATAAAAAGACTAATATAGTTTATAAGCGGAATACGTAGAACGCTCTTTCAAAGCCACTTTATAAATAATATTACTGCGAATAATGCTCTATAGGGACTTGGTAAGATTTTTAAGATATACTAACCAGTGGCTAAAGCTATATAGGTATTAAATCATTTTACTATTTAAGAAGGTATAAAGAAGTTATAAGGAAATAGTATATAAAGTAGAAAATTTATTAGATTCTTAAGCACTATTATACACTCTACCATTTAAACTATAAAGGATAGCCCCGCTTAGTATGATAATCTTGCACTCCTTAATTAAACTGTTTTAAATACGCTTAGCTTATAATAGTTATAATGCGGTCTACTTATTATAAAAGAAAAGATAATATATCTAGCTAAATATATTATAAACTACTTTAATAATAAAATAGAGAGATAGGAATTTGTTATACCTACCGCCCTAAAGCTACTACTACCTATAGTAGGATCAATAGACAAGCGCGATTTGACTCGCGGGCCTGGCCTATAAGTAGAATTAATATATAATAAAGAAGTCTATAAGTATAAAGTGCTTATAATACTAGAAATACAAACTGCTAACTATTATAACTTTAAAGCATTAAACTTAGATATATTTGAATTACTATCTTTAGAAATGCTTAGAATATCTTATATACTAGTAGTAAAGAAACTGGCTCGCGGGCCTGGCCTATAGGTTAGAACATATAATAATATAGACTTAGAAGATAAGCTAATAGATAAAGTAGATAGCCTTATTATTAATATATTAGAAATTTTTAATAATACTAAAAAGGATATATCTAATATTATATAGACCTTTCCTAAAGATTTGCAAAAGTTTATTTTAAAATTCTATAAGTCTATAATAAAGCGTTTGAAGAAGGAAAACTAAGGAGATGTTTTATTAGTATAAGAGGTAATGGCAAGAGCTATCAAATAGATTATGAAATTATAATAAGACGAATTCACCTTAGATAATATTATATAGTTCTTTATCGATTATAAGAAATCAAAGGGCGACTACTATATGCTTAAAGAGAAGCCTAAAGATACTATAATAATAATCTCTATAGAATATTATTAAGTCCCCTTTAATATTAAGATAATACTATAGTATAGTAATAGATTCAGAATCATAGTAATATTAGAAATGAAGACTCGCCTAAGTAAATTCGTAATAGGGATATTTGGAGACTTCTATTTTAAGAAATTTTATACCCTTTATAAACGATAATATATACTATACTACGGACTAGCATTAATAGGTATTACTAATAAAGAGGTATTATCTAATATTTATAAATTTTATACTACTTCTGATTTAAAACTGTTCTTATTATACCTTAGAAACTATGCAATTATGGCCACTAGTAATAAAATGGCCAATTAGGTTAAGAAAGATATATCGTTAGGTTTCTTTAAGTTCTAAGTAGTACCTAAAGCCCTTAAATTATTCTATAATATCGCTTAAACCCCTGCTTAGTATAAGACTATATTAACTAATAATACCTTAATATCGCTTTATAGCAAAGGCTTCTTAAATATGCCTAAGCTGCTTAGCTATGCCTTTTTAAGCGCTATACGCATATATAGCCTTAGCTATTATAGAAAGAATTCATTTTTAATATTAGTATAAAAGGAATTGGAAATGTATTAGTATCATTTTCGGAATTCTAATAAAAAACTTTCGCCCCCTTTCGCATTTCTCTATAATATAATATATAGCCTAATACAATAGACTTTAAGAATGCACTATAGGCTATATCTTAGTGCGCTATTGACTTATTATAAGTCTTTATATAAGTTGGTAACGTATCTTAAGCTTATATAGTTTATAGGTATTGACTACTATTCGAGAATTATTACTATTAAGATTGACGCCAACTTGCGATTTATTAAATCGATTCTTAAGCCTAGCTTGCAAGTCAACTCCTTTAATAATAGAACTATTGACTATTATATAATTCCTATTATAAAACAATCGATTAGAGAATTTGCTATATAGGAAAAGTCTTATAAGTCATCTATACTTATACCCTATCGTCTTAAGAGCTTTTAATAGATCTTATTAAATTTAGCGTAGAGCGCTATATAATAAAAAGAGTTAAATACTAAGGAGAAAATTGTCTTAAAGGAATACGTTTTAAACAATATTACTCTATTTTTAGTATTTATAAGATAAGGTATATTTATTAATCTCGATTCGGAATAGGAACTTAGAAAGGGCGGTTTTTTGACTATTAGTAATAACTATATAGAAGTTGTTAGCAATAATTCACTTAAGAATGGCATTGACCTAGAAGATTTTCTCATTGACTTACTTAGTATAAAGAGATTAAGTATAGTAAGATAGGGTGCGGTAGGAGAATCTTTTGCAAAGTTTTATATAATCCTTAGGATAACGAAAGGCGGTCTATTATTAAAGGCCCTTATAGGTAGAAGATTATAGAATGACCTATTAGTAGTAATAGCTATAAAGGAGTTGTTTTCGAAGGATATAGCATAATTAATAATATATTTAAAGAAATATAAGTAAGAACTTTTTAACGATTTTGCCAATACTTAAAAGCTAGTATAATAACTAAAACTATAATTATATGGCGATAAATCCTAAGCTAAGACGAAAGGCACTAATAATAATATCAAGGCTAATAATATGATTAATGAGATAATTCTTCTTAAGAAGTATAGTATTAAAAAGCCTTATATAAAAACCCTTGATACGACTCCTAGGCCCAGCCCGCGACTCAATCTAGAAAAAGGCAAGGCTAAGGAAGTTATAACTATAGAATCTCCTACCGCGTTCCCCTTAGTAGCAGATAACTCTTTAAAGGATGATAATAATAATAAAGAGGATAATAATAATAATGCCGCAATATAAGTCTCCCTCCCTATTAGTAGAAGCTATCAAACTATAATAGCATCTTTATAAAATACTAAAGCTTTTGCAATATTAAGACTGGACTCTTCTAATACTAATAGCGAACTATTAAAAAGAAGTAGGCGCTCTATAAAGAGAGTATTATTTAATAATAGTTCTCCTTATTCTTTAAAGAGAACTAAGGAAAATTAATATCTAAGTTAATACTATTTTTAATTGTTTTTATAACTTTATAGCTTATTTATTTGTTTTGCTAGTTTCGTTTTCTAACTCCTAGGCCTAGCCTATAGGTGAAAAGTAT
>JAENRP010000620.1:0-14967 GCA_024741835.1 Diplocarpon mali | reverse complement strand
AAATAGGATTATATATTTTATTTTAATAAAGGAGGACTTATTAAAATGGCCTAAAGGACGACCTTTGAGATCTATTAACTTTGAATCTATTGCGAAGTTCCTTTAAGAAGATATAGTTTATTACTATAGACTTTTTAGTAAACTAACTATTAATAAAGGCTTTAAAAATAAAGGAATAGTTAAAGCTTTTTTATGAAAATATAGTATTAAATAGGTTCAAATCTTAGTATATAATTCGAAAGCTAATAGAATAGTAAAGCGAAGATATTGCGATATTCTTAATAAGCTATCTAAAGTTACTTATAAAGGATTTAAAAATTAGATAAAACACTTTTATAAAATACTCTTTGCTTATTAAACGATAATTTATAAACCGATTAAAGTTATACTATTTTTCCTTATTTATAGTAAAGAGGCATAGCTCCCTTTTAAATCTTGATAGCTTATTTAGAGATTATTCGATTATAGTCAAATTTAGAACTATTCCGATTTACTTATAATAAGATGCTAATAACTTAAGCTTTAAGATATAAATATAAAGGAAATCATTCTATAAAAGAAATGATATTAGGAAAAAGCTAAGGAAGTATAGGCTGCTTTTAAAGTATTTAAAACGCATCCTATTTGAAAAGATGATCTTATTCTAATTTATAATATTATAAGAAGTATTAATATATTAGTAAATACTAAACTTGACTATCGATAGCTTGGCCTATTTAAGGTTAAATCTAAGTAAAAAGAAAAGGGATACTATTCTCTTTAAGAACTTAATAGAGTTAATATTAAAGGAACCTTTATAGCTAATCGATTAAAGCGATTTTATTAATATAATTAGACCTTATTTCCCTTAGAAGACGAATCGGAAACCGATATAACCTTTAAATCTTTTATAAGAACTAATAGTAATATAAGCAATTTTAAACCCTTAGATAAAGATTAAGATTTTTCCAACTTAACCTATAAGCCGGTCCTATAAGTAAAGAATATTAAAATATCTAATTAATCGCAATCTTAAGTTATTATTTCTAAAATATTTGAAGAACGCAAGTAGGAATATTAAGCGATTTCTTAGCCTATTAATTATCCTACCTTCCTTTAATCCTTATTTTTACATTTTCGGCAAGGTCGCCTCCTTTATTATTTAAGATATAGATCTTTTAAGATCACTTTAAATTCTTGCTTACTTTAACTTATTTTACATTCTTAATATTAGCCTTTAATTATAGCATTCCTATTACTTTCCTTAAATAATAAATAAAAAGTCCAATTTCCTTAATATATATATAGCAAACCTATTGTAGCTTATATACCCTTTTCATTCTTATATCCTATTAAACTCTCTTATTTATACTCCTTATCCTTTATAAGTAATATACCTTTAAAGAACTTATAAATGGTTTTATCTACTATAATAGGAGATAAATAAGTACTAGTTATAAACTTCTCTTAAGACGGTAGAGCTATTGCATTATTAAAGAGCTTTAAATCGACTTATATAACCTTAGGAGATATAAAGTAATAAAAACTCCTTTTAGCTTATGCGAATACTATTAGTAACCTTTTAACCTAAGTGGCCCTTGGAATTCTCTAATTTAACAACTTCTTAATTAAAGAATTAAGATTAAAGGGAATCTTTAAAGAGGAATTCTTAGCTGACGCAGATTAATATATAACTTTGGCTAATACTTTTAAAATAGACTGAGATAAAAGAGAAAAATCTATTCGATAATTAGATAATTTAGCTATTAATAAAAGAGGACTCCTATTTCATTTACGCTTTTTAATAAATATTAATTCTAATAATAGAAGGCGAGTGTTATTAAAAATTCTTAAGGAAAATACTTTTATAGCTAAAGCTATTCAAATTCTTAATTTCTTTATCATTTAAGAAGGAGTAGCAAAATTCTAAGGCAATCGAATTTATAATTATAGATTTATAAGCCTATTTAATGCAGTACTTATAGCAGCTGATAAGGCTATAAAAAGATCAAATTAGGCTATAGATATTACCTTACTTAATAGTACTATTATTAATATACTAAGGCTTTACGCTTTTGCTTATAGTTTGCTTATTTTAAAAGAGAATTGGACTTTTATACTAAGGTTTAAATAAGATTTCTTTAATAATAAAGAAGGGAATTAATTATTTATAATTAAGCCTGCTTTAAAATTCGCCTTTTAGCTTAAAGATATAATAAGTGCTAAACTATATAATTTGACTTATAGTCTTAGATTAAGAGTTAGAAATGAGAATTTTAAAACTAGACCTAACTTGCCTTTTATTAAAATGATTTTAGAAACTGCTATTAAATAAACTGCTTAAACGCTTAATATAGCCTCTTTAGAATTTTCAAAATCTTTAAAGGACTCTCCTTTAGTTAAACGACTAATTTTAGCTTAACCTTTAAGAAG
Source organism: Diplocarpon mali (assembly GCA_024741835.1). Lineage (NCBI taxonomy): Eukaryota > Fungi > Ascomycota > Leotiomycetes > Helotiales > Drepanopezizaceae > Diplocarpon > Diplocarpon mali. The sequence goes on along the minus strand of JAENRP010000620.1, from coordinate 12,555 downwards.
GATAGATCGTTTAATAGCTATCTTAATTGATTTGCAATTTGAAATCAAAGGATTATACGCCTATTTAAACTCCTTTCTTAATAACTTAAAAGAGCTAGTTCTTAACTTCTTTATATTTATATATAACTGCTTTAAAAATAATAATATAAGGGAAGACCCTATTCCTACTATTCTAAAGATAATTAGAAGAGCTATTAAATAGATTTAATAGCTTATCTTAAACAAGTTCGCCTTTATAGATATTATTTAATTCTTTAATAATTATAAAAGTTAAAAACCTAATCTCTTAAATGCTAAGCGAGACTATTTTATCTTATAAAAAAGAGAATATAAAAAGGAATCTATTAATTAGGACATTTGTAATTATAGCAATATGCCTTAATCGGTTATTCTTAACCTTAAGTTTAAAGAATAATATAATATTTAAGTGTCCTTTATAATAAAAACTCGCTTTCGATAGTATCTTCCTAGCGTAAGAATTAAAGGGAGAAGACTTTATAACCTTTATATTCGCTCTCTTTCGGTTTATTATAGTCTTAATTATAAAGGCTTTAATATTAATAAAACTATTAAATACCTTAAACTTCTTTATATAATAGAAGATATCGATCTTTTTCTAATTTATTTTAATAATTAATTCTTTATCTCTTTAAGGATATATAAATCCAACCTATTAATAATAGAGGCATCTTTAGGTATTATAAAATTTAAGGCTAATCTTAAAGCCTTAAAAGCATTAGAGCCAATTGAATAGAATAATTCCTTTTTATCGATATTATTAAGTAATAAATAGCAAAAGGAAATAAAGGAAGAAGGGTTAATTGTAATGCTTAAACCCTTCGGATGCCGCTTCCTAACCGATAATTTTACTACTAATAATAGTACTTTTATAAGTATATTCCTTTTTATTATAAGATAAGAAGTAGAGATATATCTTTATTACTTCTATCCTATAGATAGCGCGACCTTTACACCTTCTTATTTTCTTTATAATATAATATTCAGTCTTACTTAATAAGTCCTTCGAATGTATTATAGACTCTACCTCTTAGCTATAATAGTAAGAAGTAGAAGAACCTATTAGCTTATAGCCTACCTTGAACCTCTTTAATTAATTGGCCTTAGTCTTTACAATTAAGTCGTTTTAATAAAAAGAGATATAAGTACTACTAATAAAGAAATTCCGATTTTTACTTATAGTTCTGGCCCGCGAGTCAATTTTGCTAGTAAGCGAGTCTTAGATTATTAGATCCTACCGATTAGATAAGGCTCTGCTTTAGGAAGTCTTAATAGGTAGATCGGCTCTTAATCGAATATAAAACTCACTTTATCTATAAAGAAGATAAGTCGATAGACTTCTTAAGCACTTAGTTTAAAATCTTAATTAGCTTAAATAATTATAAAAATAAAGCGAAAGGAGATCTTACGACCTATTACTAATAATAGCAATCCAATTATAATAATAATAAAATAAGGATATCTTCTTAAAATGCTTTTAAATAATTCTTATAAAACTGGTGGTTTTATAGCCTTTTGCAATAACTATATAGCTATCTGCGATAAAAATACCTTAGAAAATAAGACTCGAATCTCCGATCTTATCTTTTCAATCTCTGCTTTAAAGCAACCTTTAGTACCTTAATAGATTAATATAAGTAGAACTACTGCACCTTTTAAAGTAGCTTTTCATCTTAAGAACTGCAGCAGCCTCTTTAAAGCTATTATTAGTTAACGCTCTTAGACGGACCCCTTAGTTATAATTAAAGTACAGAAGTTGTTTCTTTTTAATAAAGACGAATTGAAAATCCACTTTATAAAATATAATTAGAAACTCTTTAATGCCTTTATTAATGCCTAGACGAACGTTACAAATACTAAGTTGCTTCTTTATAGACTCAAGTCTTAAGGATAATATAATAAAATAAATGCTATCTAAGAGCCTAATGCACTAATTGATAAAGATATTATTATAAGAAAATTCGGAAAAGAGATAAGCTATAATACTAGTATAGTGCTAGACCCTGATTTAGGAACCAATTCCCTATTTTTACCCTTAAGCTTAGAAATGCTAAGACTGACTTATAAGCCTAGCCTGCGAGTAAGGTTGGACTTAGCTAGCTTTAGCCTATAAGATAGTTTGAATGAACTTCGGCTACCAAATCTAGGGATACTAATAGAAGATCCTTTAAAAGAGGTCCTTAAAGCTGAAAAATCGCTAAGAAGTAAGAACTAATATAAGAGAAGAAGACTCTAAAGTAACAATAGAACTAATAATTAAGTCGAGCAATCTAGAGAATCTAGCCTATTACCCTTAGAGAATACCATTTAGAGAACTTACGAATTCGAATTAAATCTTTTTTTTAAGATTATCTACTTCCTATATACTAGCACCTTATTATTCTTTATTTATTATTCTATTTTATATATATTCTTTACTCTACTTCGTTCTTTATATATGATCTATCCTTTGATTATTTCCTTTATATACAACTTTCTAACGCTTACCTTTAAAATGTCATCCTTACCTTTGATAGCTATTATTTACCAATTATAGGTCCTTATATGCGTTATACCCTACTTTTGTTCCTACTTTCGGCCTCTTTATGCCTACTTTTCCTTTGCGCGCTAATGCGATTCTTACCTCTATAAATAAACCTCTCCTTATACTACGATTTTACTTTTTTTTACTTCTTCTATAACCCTATCAGACCTATAATACTAGTACTACTACTATTATCTTTTATTATCAATCTTTTCTAATATAAGCCTCTTATATTATTAATCTTTTTTAAATAATTATCTCTCCGTTTAAAACTACCCCCTCTTATTAAATAATTCATTATAGCACTATTGAACTTAAGTAAGAAAGCCATACCTAAGAAGAATATATTAGTTATAGCTTTAGGCAGCAAACCCTTAAATACTGCTAATAATAAACTAATATTAGAGGGTAACTTTTCATAAGATAGAAAAGCTTTAAGATTATTAGAAGATATAGTAACTACTTATAAAACGTTAGGTGAAATAGAATAGCAAGTATTCCTAAACTCATCTATAGAAGTATTAAACTATAGAATTTCTACTATAGAAGAAGGATTTTTAGGCTTTGATGATTTTCTTGAAAATAAGCTTAAGATAAAAGGGATCGATTATGAAAAATTTCTATAGGAATATTAAGAGTATGCTAATTTAATGGATTTGTTTTAGAAAAATTGAGATAAGAAGAATGAGTATATGAAAAGATTGTTGCAATTTATAAGTGGCACTTGTAATATACTTTTCTAGACCTACTTTATAACTGATATTACTACTAATAACGCCTTGCGAGGGCTTAATAAAATCTTTAAGATATACTAACCTATAGCAAAGGCTATATAGGTATTAAATTATTTTACTATTTAAGAAGGTATGAAAAAGCTATAGGGAAATAGCATTAGAGGTAGAAAATTTATTAGGTTCTTAAGCACTATTATATATTCTACCATTTAGACTATAAAAGACGAACTCTTATAGTATGATAATTTTGCACTTCCTAATTAAACTGTTTTAGATATACTTAGCCTTTAATAGTTGTAATATAGTCTACTTATTATAAAAGAAAAGATGACTTATCTCGCTAAGTATATTATGAATTACTTTAATAATAAGATAGAAAGATAGGAGTTTATTATCCCTATTATTTTAAAAATGCTACTACCTTTAATAGGAATAATTGATAAGGAGAATTTGACTCGTAGGCCTAGCCTATAAGTGGAATCAGCATATAAGGAGGATATCCTTAAGCTAGAAGTGCTTATAATACTAGGAACTTAAGCAGCTGACTTACCTGACTACTAATCCTCTAACTTAGACGAATTTAAGTCACTATCTTTAGAAATGCCTTAAATACTTTAAATACTAGTAGTAAAGAAAATGACTTACAGGCCCGGCCTATAGGTTAATATACGTAATATTATGAACTTAGAAGAAGATTTGTCAAATAAAGAGGCTAGTATAGTTACTAACGTATTAGAGATTTTTAATAATACTAAAAAGGATATCGCTAATATTATGCAATCCTTCCTTAAGGACTTGTAAAAATTTGTTTTGAAATTCTATAAGTTAATAATGAAGCGTTTGAAAAAGGAAGGTCAAGGAGAAGTTTTGCTAGTATAGGAAGCAATAGTAAGAGCTATTAAATAAATCATAAAGCTATAATAAGACGAATTTTCTATAGATAATATTATGCATTTCTTTATTAAGTATAAGAAATCGAAAGGCGACTACTATATCCTTAAAGAAAAGCTAGAAAGTAGTACGATAATCATATCTATAAAGTGCTATGAAGTTTCCTTTAATATTAAGATAATACTTTAATATGGCGATAGATTCAAGATTGCGGTAATACCAGAGATGAAGATACGATTGAGCAAATTTGTAATAGGGATATTTAAGGACTTTAGTTTCGAAAAATTTTATACTTTATATAAATGATAATATATATAATATTATAGGCTGATAATAGTGTCTTTAACTAATAAGTAAGTTTCCTTTAATATCTACAAATTTTGCACCGCTCCTAACCCGACCTTATTTTTATTATATCTAGGAAATTATGCAATTATAGCTATTAGCAATAGAATAGCAAACTAAGTTAAGAAGGATATATCGTTAGGCTTCTCTAAGTTTAGAGTAGTACCTAAAGCCTTTAAATTATTCTATAATATTATATAGACCTTTGCCTAATATAATGCTATACTAACTATTAACAACTTTATATCATTCTATAGCAAAGGCTTTTTAAATATGCTTAAGTTATTTAGCTGCGCCTTTTTAGGTGCTATACGCACGTATAGTTATAGTAATCGTAGAAAGAATTCATTTTTAATATTAGTATAAGAAGAATTAGAAATGTACCGATACTACTTCCGGACCTTGGATAAGAAGCCAAACCCCCCCTTTGCCTTCCTTTATAATATAACTTATAGCTTAATATAATAGATACTGAGGATGCATTATAGATTATACTTAAGTGCTTTGCTAACTTGATATAATTCTTTATATAAGTTAGTAGCGTATCCTAAGCCTATATAGTTTATAGGTATTGACTATTATTTGCGAATTGTTTCTATTAAGATTGATGCTAATATAAGATTTATAAGATTGACTCCTAGGCTTAGCTCGTAGGTCAATTCCCCTAATAGTAGAACTATTAACTATTATATAATTCTAGCAGCTAAACAATCGACTAGAGAATTCGCTATTTAGGAAAAATCCTATGAATTATCAAATCTTATACCTTAACGCCTTAAGAATGCTTAATAGATCTTATTAAATCTAGCTCGAAATATAGTATAATAGAAAGAATTGAATACTAAAGAGAAGACACTTCTAAAGGAGTATATCTCTAATAAGACGACTCTATTCTTTATATTTATTAAATAAGGCACGTTTATTAATATAGAATCTATTAGAGAACTAAAAAAAGGTGGCTTTCTTACTATTAATAACAACTATATAGAAGTTATTAGCAATAACTTACTAGAGAATAGTATAGACTTAGAAGATTTTCTTATCGATTCTATTAGTATAAAAAGACCTAGTATTGCGAGATAGAGTATTACTAGAGAATCGTTAGCCAAATTTCATATAATGCTTAGTATAATAAAAGGAGGTCTATTATCAAAGGCCTTTATAGGTAGAAGATTATAGAATAACCTATTAGTAGTGATTATTGAGCTTAAGTGAGTCGGCGCAGTAGGTAAAGGAGGCTTCTAGAGGTCGATGGTCGATATATTGGTAAGAGTTAAGAAAGGAAGGTTACCCCTTTCTTCCCTATAGCTATATATATATTAATATCCTACTAACTAAACAGTAGGGTCATATGATAATACATTAGAGTAATAGCTATATCACCTATCTTAATACCTCTACTTAAACCTTACTCCGATTGACCTATAGTTAGGAAAATAATAACTATCCTTTTGCGCTAATCTAACTCTTAAGTATCTATTTAAATTAAAAACAATTAATTAATAGTAACCTCTATTGAAATCACTAATCCTATTTATAAGGTAGGACTAGGAGTCAAATTTCTAAAAGCGTTCCTTTATAAGACTACGTAACTTGACTTGCGGTCTAGGCCTAGGAATTGATTTAAAAACTTTCCTTTATAAGACTATATAACCTAACTCGCAAGGTAGGCCTAGGAGTCGTCCTTAAGCCTACTAAGCCCTTACTATCTTTTGTAACCTTAGTATATTTTTAAATGCTTTGAACTTTATAACTGTCTTTAGTAGCTTTATAAATCCATCTGCTACTATTCGATCGGTTGAGATATAGGTAATCGATAACTTATTCTTTATAATAAGGTTGCGGATAAAGTAATAGGCAATATTAATATATTTCGATCGCTTATATAAGTATAGATTCTTTATAAGTGTAATTGCCTTTATATTATCTACTTAAAGATTAATACAATTCCTATCTCATTTAATATACTTAGCGAAACCTATATCTTTTAAAACTTAGGCGATCTATAATCCTTACTTACAATTTAATAATATTAATATATATTTGGCCTTAGTGCTTGCGGTAGCTACTGATTTCTACTTCCTACTTTCCTATAATATAAGTCTACTATATAGTACTACTACACTTTTAAATATACTTTTCTAACCTTTTATATTTGCCTAATTAGAATCGGTATATATCTTAAGCTTTGTACTTATATATTTCGTTAGTCTATATCTTACCTTTTATATAATTATCGATCAAAGGTATCTTTTAAATCGCTTGACTGCATTCTTATATTGAATCGTTAGATCCTTTAAGTTCTGATTAAGTTGCTTAATAATAAAGGCTATATCTAGTCTTATATATACTATAATATATATAATCGCTTTAATATCCTATTAGTACTTCTTCAGATCTCCTCTTTACTTATTTTCATTAATAGGCTCTAACTTATTATACTTTCCTTCGATTAGAGTACGCTTTAGCTTAAAGTTAGGAGCATAAGCGGAGAGTCTTATTTGATTTAGGATCTTCTTAATATACTACTCTTAATCTAATTAAAGTTCTTAAGTAGAGCGGTTCTTTATAATATAAATGCTAAGGATCTTATAAATTCCCTTTAAATCCTTAGTATTAAAACGTTTCCGAATTATTATAAAGAACCAATCTAATTAAGTAGTTGTTTTTACAGCTATAGCAATATCATTAATATATAATAGCAACTTAATTCTACGCTTAGTATAGGTAAATAGACAAAGGTTAGCTAGGCTTTAAACGAATCCTATTTCTATTAAAGTAGAGCTATATAAGAGGTTCTAATTATAGGCTGATTATTTAAGCCTATAGATACTGCGAAGTATATAAAGAGAGTGGCTAGCGCATATAGGAATACTATTAGGTTAAGAGAGAAAAATCCATTCCTTTATAATCACTTTAATAAATGCATTCTTAATATTATACTATCTGTATTTAAGGTTCTTAGCGGCTACTATTACTATAAATATGCAAAGGGTATCTATACGAACTATTAGCGCAAATATATTAAAGTAGTCTTCTTTATACTATTAGAAGAAGCCCTTAGCTATAAGCCTTACCTTATAATATTCTAAGGTCCTATTTATATATATCTTAATTGTAAAGACCTACTTTATTAATACCAGATTCATATCCTTTAATATTAGTTCCTTTATTTATATACCATTTGCAATAAGAGAGCTTATCTCCTCTTAGATTGCCTTATTCTATACTGCTCTATTCTTTAGGTTATTAATAGCTTTATTATATATCTTTAAAAGAGAGATTTTCATTATCCCCTTAGTAGTTAGGAATACATTATCTTTATCAAAGCTCTATTAAAGTTTGAGCTTATAGATCTTATATACTATTATAACTTAGATACGCTTAGACTCGCATTCGTTTAAGGTATCTTCTAGTTCTAGGTCTTTATTCCTCTTTAAAGGCGTAGGTTTAGCTATAGGTTTTATAGGCTTATTATCTAAGGAATCGCTTTCCAGTAGTAAAGGCTTATTATTACTTATACCTATTTTAAGAATATCCTTTACCTTAAGTGCTTTAATTAAAGGGATAATAATATTAAAGTTATTTTATACTTTAAGTAGTTTGCAAATAATAGGAATAGTCTATTTGGCCTTTAGGCAACTAGTAGGTTATCGATTAGCAAGTGCGCTTAATATGCCTAAGCTAAGAGAAAGGGGTTATTAGTTCGACTTGATAGTATTACCGTCGAGTGGTATACCTTGCGAATCTTTAAGTATATAGAGCTTTAAAGATAGCTCCCTTCTATTTTAAGATTTATTAAATTCAATTATTAAGGATATAATTACTTACCTTAGATTTAATATATATACTATCTATTGCTTTATTATCTATTTAATATATTTAATAAATATATACTCTCTACCTTAGTCTATTAGCTTTTTACTCTTTATACCTACGGGTTAGGACTTTAGACTAATATAGGAGTAGCAAACGCTTCTAAAGATATAGATATAGTTTAAGCTTAGTTTTTATTTAAAATATGCCTTATATAGTAATATTTGGATGCTATTAACTATTAGTCTATTACCTATTCTATTTTACAAGTCTGCATCTGCTTTAACCGCAAGGTCTTAGAATTCCAGTAGTAAGTTAGCATCTTATAGTAGAGCGCGATAGTTAGTCTCTGCTTATTAGATGCTTTGCTTAGCGATGCTATTCTAATAGGAACCTTTATATATTATAGTTAGTTTGTAATAAACTCCTTATTTTACTTATTCGTCTAACTTTGCCTTAATCTTTAATGCGTTATTAGACTTAATAGCTATTAGCTTTAATTAGGTCTAGCGTTCCTTTATTACTTTTCAAGTTTCTAGCTTTTCTATAAGCTTAGATTTAGTCTTAGTATAAATAGTCTATATCTATTAAATAGAATTATCTACTATTTAAGAAAACCAATTATTCCCTTTAATTAAGGTTATAAATAGTTTAATAGTATTAATAGATATTAGCGCTAGTATCGAATCTTTCTATAGACTAAGCTTAGTTCGCATCTGATTTCGAAGTTTTATTAGCTTATAAATTCGATATATTAAGCAATCCTTTAGTACTTAGATCTTCTGTTTTAAGGTTAAGACCTTATATAGGCCTTTTAATTTCTTTAGCTTTAAATATGCGAATCTTTTATATATTAGCTAATACTTTAATAAGCTTTTAGCTTTTAATAGCTTTAGTAGCCTATTATTAGTTGATACTTTATTATTAGCGGTTAGAAAGGACTAATAATAGCAATTTGAGGTTTTACTATTTTCCAATTGTAAGCCTGGCTTAAGAGTCGTTTTTAATAAAACCGCAAGATCTACTTATAGTCTTAGCTTAAGAGTTATCTTTAACAAATTTGCGAATTTCACTCGCGGTCTTAGCTTAAAAGTCATTTCTACGAATTTCACTTGCAATTCTAGCTTAAGAGTTGTTATTAGCAAATCTATAGAATCTACTCGCAGTCTTAGCCTAAGAGTTATTTCTATTAAATTCACTTATAATCCTAGCTTAAGAGTCACCTTTAAGAACACCTTACAATCTACCTATAGTCTTAGCTTAAGAATCATTTTTACGAATTTTACTTACGATCTTAGCTTAAGAGTCTATCTATTCTCTTTATCCTTACTTAATTGTATTAGGGTAAAGAGTATACTTTCCTTAAAGGAATCTACTTATAAGTCTGGCCTAAGAGTCAATTTCTATAATATTACCTTTAAGATAATATAAAGTCTATCTTTGATTTTAGCTTTAAAGATCACTTTATAATTATTATTTATAAACTATATAAATTAATTATTAAAAACTCTTATATAATTTAACTTTATATAGATCTTATAGTTAGATAAGAGATTAATGCTTAAGCTAAGTATAAGAAGAATATTTTATAAAAGGAAAGAAACGCTAATAATATTCATTTCTACTATACCTATTAAGTCTATATATAACCTTCTACTACCAACTTTAATAGAGCGCCTTTTTATTTTAGTAAGCAGGCCTTTAAATAGGTAGAATTTATTAATTATATATGCTATACAACTAATATTATTATACTAGTCGGATTCAAGGATCTTATAAAGATCGGCTTTTAAGATATAAGCATCTTTATTATAATTATCGTTTGAATTATCAAAAGTAGATTTAAGTTCAAATGACCTACTATTATTATTAAAAGTATTTGCTAAAGTTCTGACTAAATAGCCTTTTCCTTTGCCTTTTCTTAATAGTTATAGCCTTTGATAGGATAAGGGCAGTTTGCTTCTTGACTTCTGCTTTAATTGCTTTTTAATATTAAAGCTAGCGACTATATCGATCAGTTGCCTTTTAACTTTATAATTAGTAATATTATAAGCACTATTATAGAAGTAGCATCCCCGATAAGCTTAAGGGCTTGTCCTACGCTCCTTCCTCTTCTTAGGCTTATCATTGCCCTATAACGCGGCCGATTTAGAGCGTCCTTTAAGGTCTTGCTTAATAGTTCGAAGGAGGTCGATCTTCTTATAGATCTTAAGGTTGGATTAGACGAGAAGAGATTGTTTCGCAATAGCAAACTTAAAAGGAAGGCTATTAAATAGGAAACTAAAAAGCTAAGTTTTCCTAAAAGTTATAGCTATCCTAGGATCTACAGCTCTTACTCTCCTTCTCACTTTATATAGTATAAATTAAGCAGAGTCTATATTTATATTTATATCTTTACTATCTTTATCTTTTCTATATTAAAATAAATTGATCTACTATAGTAGATACTAAGTATTAAAGGCAATTGTATAAGAGTATTTTACCTTTAAGGTATCTTATCTTATCTTCGTATTATTATAAACTTAAATAAAATCTTAGTCTTTATCGCTTAAACCTCTATTAATCTTAAGCTTGCATTTGGCTAACGCTAGCTTATACTCCTTCTCCTTTTCTATATTTAAAATCTGCCTTTAGGATTCTCGGTTATTATCTATTAAGGCTCTTAAGCTAAGCTTATTTAGTATATTTGGCAAATCCTTAGCAATTATATTAGCTATTAAAGTAGAAGTAGACGAATCGGTAGAAGGAGTATAAGGAGTTATTCTTACATATTTAATAAGTGTCTTTTAAATCGCTATTTTAATGCCTTTACTTTTAAAGTAAAGCTTTAAATCGTCGAACCATTATTGCTAGTTCTTTCGAGAGAGTTAGAGGTCTCTAAGTCTAGTATTTCGATCGGAATCGAAAGCTATTACCGTTTTAAATAGAATTGCGTTTAAAATCAAATAAATTAAATAGTTAAAGGCACTCCTCCTATTGAAAAGTTGAAATGATTAAATAGCAGGTATTATAAAAGTATTAAATAGGGAGGAAGTCCTCTTTATTAAAAAGGGTTTTAAGCTATAACATAGGGAATTATACCTCTTATAAAATATAGTAAAGTAAGGAATTATACCTCTTATAATACCAAAGGGTTATAAAGCAAGGAATCATACCTCTTGCAATATAAGTTGGCTGAATAGGGAATTATACCTCCTATTCGCCGATTGCTCGCCTCTTACTATAAGTCTCGTTTAACTTCCTACTAACAGTTATAGCGCAAGTGCTTTCTAAAGGAAGTTAATAATCTATTATCAGTCTATCTAAGGCTTATAACCTATTAAGCTTAAGTGAGTCAGCGCAGTAGGTAAAGGAGGCTTTTAAAGGTCGATAGTCGATATATTAGTAAGAGTTAAAGAAGGAAGGTTACCCCTTTCTTCCTTATAGCTATATATGTATCAATATCCTACTGACTAAGCAGTAGGGTTATATGATAATACATCAGAGTGATAGCTATATCACCTATCTCAACAGTGATAATAGTAAAGGAATTGTTTTCTAAAGATGTGATATAATTAATAATATATTTAAAGAGATATAAGTAAAAACTCTTTAAAGATTTTTCGAATATATAGAAGATGATTCAACAACTGGAATTATAGCTATATAGAGGCAAATCGTAGACTAAGATAAAAGGCAATAATGATAATATCGAAGCTGATAATATGATTAATAAGACGATACTTCTCGAGAAGTATAGCACTAAGAAACCCTGTGCTATAACCCTTGATATAACTCCCGGGCCCGGCCTACGACTTAATTTAACTAAGGGTAAAGAGAAGGAAGTATTATCTATTGAGTTACCTATCGCCTCCCCCTTTGCCACTAACGAATCTCTAAAGGATGATAATAATAATAAAGACGAAGATAATAATAATACTATAATATAAGTTTCTCTCCCTATCGGCAGAAGTCGTTATACTATACTAGCATTAGCAAGAAGTATAGAGACGCCTATTATACCGAGACCTAGTTCCTTTAATACTAATAGTAAGCTATTAAGAAGAAGTAGGCGCTTTATAAAGAGAGTATTATCTAGTAATAGGTCTTCCCGCCTTTTAAAGAGAACTAAGGAAAATTGATATCTAGGTTAGTACTATTTTTAATTGTTTTTGCAATTCTATAGCTTATTTGTTTTACTAGTTTCGTTTTCTAACTCCTGGGCCTAGCCTATAGGTGAAAGCGCAT
>JAENRP010000619.1:0-14975 GCA_024741835.1 Diplocarpon mali | reverse complement strand
TGACAGAATCGAAAGGTGTAGATTCTAGTTCTAGAGAGCTGAAGTAGTATATATACAAGGTTGGCTTACCAAGCCTTAGCCTCCGCTCCGTGCGGTAATCTCTGTACCTTGTATATTTCTAATATGCCTCCTACTATAAAGCTTTATAGAACTCAGAGTAAAGAGCCCTACATTTTTTTTTTTGTATAGTCTAGGCCTTATTAACTCCTATAATATACTCTTTAGTATATGGCGCCTACGTCTCCCTTATATAGAATTCAGCCGCCCTATAATATTAAAACATGCGTTATAGTATAAGAGTACCTTTGACTTAGCTATATTATAGCTTTTCACCCTTTTATATAGTCGTATTATAGATTTCCTCCTTATATATAGCTTTCCTATGGGTTTCCTCCCTTTATATAGCCTTCTTTTGTCGATTTTCACTTTAGTAGGCCTATATAACCCTTGTATTTCTCGAAAGTGGGTCCTAGTAGAGCTTTTATAAGGGAGTCTGCTATATTGTCATTTCTAGGTATATAAGCTACTATCATCTTGCCTTTAGCTATTATATCGTCTCTTATATAAAAGTGTTAAACGTCGATATACTTCAATTTAGCTGAAAATTTTCGTTCTTTAGTAAGAGATCTCGCTCCTTTGTTATCGAGCTATAAATAAGGTAATCGATTGAGTTGTATATTAAGGTTGGCGAATAGCTTTAGCATTTAAGCTACCTCTCTTGAGCTGTTAGAAGCCGCTATTATCTCGGCTTATTTATTACTTAGAGAAGTAGATTTTTGCCTATTTGCAGCTTAGCTAACAACTCCTCTATTATACTTAATAAGTTAGCCTTAGAATAACTTCCTATCGTTCTTAGTAGCTTAAGTGGCATCTGTATAAGCATTAAATTGATTTGGTTCGCCTTTTTTATATATAATTCCATCTTCGGCGGTCTTTTATAGGTATTATAAGAGGGGTTTCGTAGCTTAGAGGTGATCTTATAAAGGGGTTGCTATATGCTATACTAATTGGCCGATAATATAGGAGATATCTAGCCTTATAAGGTTTAAGGGATATATAATGCTTCTTATAATCTACTAATAAAGTAAGATATCTTTAAGTTATAGTAGCTTATTAATATAAGCTTTATCTATACCTAATTTCCTTAATACTATACTAGCTAAGGCTAGTAGGTTATTCCCTTTGCAATTAGCTATCCTAAATCTATTAAGAATCTTTTTAATATAGTCTGTTTAGTGAATTTGTAGCATTCTAGTCTTGCGATCTTATTTAATTTGTATTCTAATAAAGGTGCTAATTAGCCTTAGGTCTTTTCCTTTTTAAGTATTAAGAATCTTCTTTTTAAAGTAATTGCAATCTTATTATTTTCTAATAATTAGCATATTATTTATAAAGACTAATATATACGCAGTTGTATTATCAGCTTGATTTTCCTATATAAATAGATTTGGATCTGCTTTAGCGCTTTATAGGCCAGCCTTCTCTATTTTATCTTTAACTAGTAGCTACTATTCTTAAGGTGCTTGTTTTAGGCCGTATAATAACCTTAGAAGCTTGATATAGGCTTATTTTCCTTAAAGTTAAAGGTATAATTCGTAGAATAGGTTGCATTTGTTATCTAGTAGTACTATATATACGTCTTTAGCTAAGTACGCGTTTAAGAAGGCTGTATTGATATTGATTTGCTCGATTTCTAGGTCTCTTGAGGCTATAAAGGTAAGTAGAACTTGTAGAGTTGTATGCTTAATAACGCTAGCAAAAGTATTAAAGTAATCTACCTTATACTATTGCTTATAGCCTTTTAGTATAATTCGAGCCTTCCTTCTTATTAATACTCTATTTATAATCTTATTTCGTAGAATTAATCTCGATTTTATTAGCTTTCTTTTAATAAGAGGTTTACCTAATATTATTTTAAAGGTTCCTATTGATTTTATAGCTTCGAATTTACTAAGTATTGCTTCTTTTTATTCTTTTAGATTTTGACTTAGCGCATTATATACTAATATTACCTTTATAGGAATAGTTGGTTGATTTCCTATAAAGGTCAACGCACTCTTTTAAGTATTAATCTCGCTAAATACTCGTTTTGGCTTTAGCTTCTTACTATACTATAAGGTAGGAGTCTCTATTTGCTTTAGAATGCGTTGATCAGACGCTTTAGGGATGTTTTCTATTACCCTTTAAGGTTTAGTACCTCTTACTTCAACTTTATTACTATAGATTTGCCTATTTTCTAATAACTCTAATATTATAGGTCTTTTAGTACTATATACTCTTTTAGTTTTATATACTAGCCTCTTTATAACTCTTATAAGAGGTCTTTTAGTAATATCTACTAGCCTTATAGGTCTTATTAAGCTTATAGTACTATATGCTAGCCTCTTATTCTAAGGTCTTTCCTATAGTTATACTTCTCTTATATTATATATTAAGTATTTATTAAATTTAATATTAGCAGATATTAGTTCTTTTAAAGTCTTAACGTTTAATAGCTTATACGTCTTTAAGCTTATTATACCTACGAGTATCCAAGCTCCTATTATAGTTCTTAACTCGAACTTACCTAGGCTATTTTCTCTATTATTTAATAGGAACGCCTTAGACCTAAATACTCTAATTTTTAAAAGATCTTTAGTATATTCTAAGTATGCCTTTAATAGAGTTAGGCCTTTCAGCTCTCTAAAAGGTAGAGCCTTTGTAGGCCTCCTATTCTTTAGCCTATAGGCCTACTCTATAGTATAGTACTATATATAGCTATTCATCTTAGCGTCGTATATGCAAGAGCGAGCTATTTTTATAATTTCGTATATCTAACGTTTAATAACGCCATTTAAACTATACTTATAAGTAAGTAAAGGTTCTAAGGTTATACCTCCTTCTAATAGCTATAGTAAGAATTTGCCTCCAAACTCTCCTATACTATTATCAGACCTCTAGTATACTACTAATATAGAGTTCTCTATCTTTAGTTACTTCTTTAGGTCTTTGATTTTTAGCTATATCTTATCGGCGCTCTTATTCTTTAGTAGCCTTATCTAATAGCATCTGCAGGTATTATCTACTATTAATAGGAAGTAGCGATACCCTTTAATTAATAGCAGTAGTATTCCTAATATATCAGTATAGAGTCTTCTATAGATCTTATCTATTCTTATATCTGTTTTCTTATTAAATTGCTTCTTTATTCTACCTATTAAGCAGCTTTCGTAGTTTCTC
This sequence comes from Diplocarpon mali, assembly GCA_024741835.1. Lineage (NCBI taxonomy): Eukaryota > Fungi > Ascomycota > Leotiomycetes > Helotiales > Drepanopezizaceae > Diplocarpon > Diplocarpon mali. The sequence goes on along the minus strand of JAENRP010000619.1, from coordinate 11,756 downwards.
TCTCCTTTAAGAGCGATTCGAGCTTCTATATTTAAGCTATAGTTATTATCAACTAGCTTCTTTAGCTTAGTATAGTTAAGGTGACCTAATCTCTTATAAAGGAGCTCTAAATCCGTTTTATTTGAGTTTTGCAATATCGTCTTTATATTAATTAGTTCTAAAGGTTATATAAGGCTAAGGTTTATAGCCTTTTCATCTGCTTCAATTGCAATAGCAGTATATAATCGAGATAAAGTGAATAATCTACTAAGCTATAGTATAGTAAATACTATATCGTCGCCTTAATACCCTTTTGCCTCTTCTTTACTAAAGATCATAGTAATATTATCGTCGCCGAGCTTTAAGACTAATATAAGTCGAGTATTACCAAATAATAGAATATACTATATATTATATAGTATCAGTTTATTATTAATAATATAGTCTCTATAGCCAATTGCTTTTAAGAGCGCGCTATTTGCTATTCTAACTTACTTTAAGTTATTCTACTTCTTAATTTTAATAAAATCGTTCTATATACTAAAGAAGTATCTTATAGTACTAGAGTCTACTTTCTAAAAAGGCTAATCTATCTTTAAGCTTAAAGCTGTCTCAATAGCTTCTATTATTAAGGCAACTTTACATTTTAAAAAATAAGAGTAGATAGATAAGGTTATATTATCTTTAGCTATTTAAGCTCTGGCTTTATCTCCTCCTCTCTTCTTTAACTAGCACTCTACTTTCCAATAGCTAGGTTTACCACAATTATAATACTTTCCTCCTCTTTCTCCCTTTTGTATTCCTCCTTATTATATTCCTCCTCTTCTTTTATTACCTCTGCCTTTATATCTACCTCTGCCTCTATCTCTGCCTCTGCTACTATCTCTGCTACTATCTCTACCGCAGCCTCCTCCTTTTATAAAGTAGGCCTTAGCGATTAATACAGCTATCTATATAAATATAGGTACTACCTTTAACTCTTATCTATATATCACTTTATACTCTTAAATTGCGACAATTATCTCTTATAAGGTTATAAGAAAGGTTTTAAGGTTAATTATAATTAAACTCTACATTCCAACTATTAAGAGACTATTAAGCAATTGCTTTTTTATTTAAGTATTATTAAAAGGGTTGCTATAGCCTTAAAGGAGAGCTTAAATACTCTTAAGTTATAAGACGTAGTTATTAAACGACTTAAAGTAGGGAATATACTTAGCCTTATTAAACTATTTGATTAAGTTTATATAAGTCTTAGAGTTCTTAATAAGTTTGCTCTCTCCTACTTTAAAAGCGTTCTAAAGAGCGTAAGCATTATCAACTATAATCTAAGTGCAATACTTTCTATTAAAGCTAAGGGTAAGGCCTTTAGCTATAGTAGCTATAACTTCTTAGTTCTTCTTTTCCTATTTACCTTTAGATTTAGCAGATTTTAAAGGAATAAGGCTAATAGCCTATTAGAGACAGCCATTTATAGCCAAGTTTTAAATAGTAGCTAGTTCCTATTCCCAATAGTTAGACCAATTGAGCTTGATCTTAGCATTATTATTCTTAATAGTCTTCTTAATCATTTTTATTAAGTTAGGGTTATTTTAAAAAAGGGGTAAAAAAAAAATAAGGGTAAAAAGGGGGAGAAGGTATATATATATAGGAGTATATAAAGAGGTATTATATAATTGTGTTTTACTAAAAAGCAGGTTTAAGATTAAAGAGATTAATTAAGTTAATCGATTCTAGGAATTGCTACTATAACAGAATCGAAAGGTGTAGATTCTAGTTCTAGAGAGCTAAAGTAGTATATATACAAGGTTGGCTTACTAAGCCTTAGCCTCCGCTCTATGCGGTAATCTCCGTACCTTATATATTTCTAACACATTTCTTGTCTATTTCAAGCGACACCTAGGTTCATTAACCCTGTTATTTCTGTGCTATTTTCCGTTTCTTTGACAATTTTTCTCAACGTGACTGCGTCGTATTTTGGTCGTACAAACTCCCAAAATTATTTTATTATTATGCTTCTGGGAATTCGAGGATCAAAACTGATTCCCATATTTATAAATATAATTCTTACAAGAGCGTCGCTACAAGTACTAGATTACGCTAGGGCAGCTCCAGCTTAAGGTTCGGTTTTTTTCTAATGTTTAATAGGGGTGCAGCCTTTGGAATAAACGCTGTACATGTACGATTAGAGTCAGTTCCCTTTTATTTTCCATATATAGATCGCTACTGAGGTAGAACTTATTCTGGAACCTATACAATCTTCAATTCGCATCATATCGAACGAGTCAATCAAATAACGTATAAATATGATTTCCTAGAGCTCAACGACTTCTCCCTCCCCTTTTTCTGCGAGAACTTTGATCTGTATCAGCCTTTCAGGCTCCATTTTGAGGCTTCGAGAATCTTCGAGTATTGATCTTGGCAAGCAGACGAGATATATTTTCTAGTATAGTAGAAAACCCATAGAATAAATTATATCAAACTGGCCTGGTGAAGCCAAAGGTCCATTTAGTCCCTGATTGTGGATCAGCTTTTATTGTTATGTGAATCTTAGGGAAAGACTGCGAGTCTATATGTTATGTAGGTCTCTACTAGTTGTATTGAGTCGGTTAGTAACAATAGCTGTTTTAAATTGAGCTGTACTGTAGTAGCCACTGCTCAACTGATTTATTCCAATTTTCTAGCACTAGCTCATCCTTATATCACACCCATCCCCTTATCCTGGGTTTCCATTACTATTGGAATGTATGCAAGATTTCAGGCACCATCAAAGGCTGCAAATGAGCGCCTGAGAAACACAACTTTAAAAGATATTTACAAACGAAGCATCAGTAAGCTCTTAAATGGAAGCTCGTCTGAAAGCACCTATTGTTGGTACACCTGGAATATTGATATCAAGCGTCAGATAAATGTCTCCATCCAAGGTTTCTAGAGCAGATAGAAACCACCATTTCTTCTCTATGTGTTGGTTTCACGAGGTGTGCACACTAAAGGAATCGATTCTTGGTTGTATTCGTCGTTGATGATTATTTTAAGAGGAGGGAGAGGTCTAGAGTAAAGTAATGCTACCTATGCCAAGGCTTTGCATGTGACCATCCACGTGACCTATAGTCACTATATTCCTACACTATGGAAGTTGTACGAAGCTCTTGCTTATGTACAGGAGAGATGGCTCCCAAAGCTAATACTCCTAATCAGGAGTAGAGTGGTCCCGTGACCAAACTATGATCAAGGGAAGGGGGATAATTACCCCGACAGCTAGGGGCTTCTGTTTATGGTTAGACTAGTATATAGCACTTGGGTGCTGGCCAGCACAGAACCGTTATGCAAGGCCAATGTTTCCATTGCAAAGTGATGGGACAAGCGAGGGAAGCTCCCGTGCAAATCTGCCCTCCACCAGAGCTTATAAGCATCAGCTCGTTTTTTCGTTAAAACCTCTTACCTACCTATCCAGTCACTCTTCCTTGCTGTCGGTACTGGCTCAGGTCATAGAGATGACCACCTCAGTCTGATACGCTTATTACCGCCTAATTAGCCCTCTTGCATAATCAAAAATTATCCCTCACCATAATTGAATCTCATATATCGTCAGGTTTAGACTCGTAACATTGCGCTGAATTGTGCCGAGCTGGGAACAGATCGATCGCATAAGTGAATACTGTAAGCACAAGTCAGCACAGGTACACTGCTAGGATATGATTGATGTTAACAGTGAATCCCAAAGACAGTTGCCAAATTCCACTCCATTACTGCGGCGGCATTGTAATACTGCGTAGACCAAGTCGCCATAAACGCAGTGGCCAGCCCAAGCTCCAGGAGGATGAAGGCGAGCTTCATATGGAACGTGTCCCGAAAGGCGTGATATTCTTGGCCACCTGTCGCTGTTAGTACTGAGATGCCGATCGTATGAAATTTGGGACCCACGAGATGCTAGGCTCCCATGTTCCCAGCAGTTGCATATAGCCGATGCTACGAAAGCGCCCATGAAGGTAAACAGACACGCATTGTGCACTCTTGGATAGTCTTGGGTATCAAAAATAGATAAGTAAAGCAGTGCCTGTCCACCTAAGATGCCGAAAAGTATGCTGACGATTGATAACCTCTTCTCTGCCTGCGTAAAGTTATGTTCAAGTCCTACCCAGTGCCTTAACCATGTCTCTGCCATGGTAGAAGCGTTAAAAGATACAGTGGTAAGAGCGGCACAAGTAACGAAGAGAGGTTTGAGCCGTCCTGCTCCAATATCGGAGATGTAAGCGATGGATTGGCCGGGTTCCATACTTGGGTAGAGAGGTCGGCCTATTACTTGCCAGTATATCATGAATGTTAGTAGCATTGTGTACCAGGCAGTACCTGCGACAATGGGCAGTATCTGTGTCAAATGTCAGTTTCCACAAAATAATCTACAGATAAATAGCCGTACCCAAAAGTAATGTCCTTGCATTGTCATCGAATTAAAGATATTAATGGAAAGAAGAAAGATACATCAGCATGCCAGAAGTAGGTATGATATCTGGTAGAAATAATCGAGAAGATATATCAGCTAGGTGGGGCTTACTTTATTTATATCATAACTTTTGAGAATACAGTACTATCTAGTAATAGAAGCTGGAAAGCTCGTAATTGAGCCGGCTTTACGTAGTACAGCCTTGTCATAAGAACACGACGCACGACGACATCGCGTTCCAATCCTTTTTCATTTGAGGTCGGTTCCCCCACAGATTATAAAGAGGTACTGCGGTTACGTATTGTGGCCATTTAACAAGGGGGTGGAACACGAGGAAAAATGCTTAGCTTAGATAGACAGCAAACCGGAGCATCCTTTAGCGCTTCGATTCTATTATGATCCACATTTGATTTAAGCTTAAAATGTTGCAAGTATAGTATTTAAGCTTTCAATAAAATTTAGAGACGATCCTTCTTCGGCTCCTCGACCCAAAGGCAAGTTTACTAGTCAATGAATGCTATTAACATTCAAATTTTTAAAGATTTTGATATAATCTGGTTTCGGGCTTGTAACTATTTTCTTGAGTTGAAATGCCCCTGCCATCCACCCTTGCAATTGATAAACCATAATTCCGTACATACTGAATCGCTATATCTCCATGTAAGGATCTTTCGCTTACTATCCTTGGCGCCTTGACTGAAATAAACTGAATACCAAGAGTCAGTGCGCTCACTTGTTACTAAATCAAGCAACCATATTCCTTTCTACGAATACCTCAGAACAGGAAGAGGCGAGAAGTACAAATCTTAATCAGCTTATGTCACTGATCAAACAATAGAAATCTCAGACTTTTGGTATTCAGGTTATTCCAATTACAGCGGGCTACGGGTTAAAACCGGCCAAATCCATCCAATGGAACTGCACTAAAGAGTGCATTTGCTATTCCTAATTCTCATGCTTGACTTGAATAGCCTAGTCTTTTGGGGCGTGGATCTATACTAAAGCCTTAGGGGTGAAACCCAAAATAAAGTTTGGCGTTGAATCCATCCCAGTTGTCTGATCAAATCAAAACCAACATATGTTAGAGATACTGTAAACCGTTTCAGCCGGGTTTGATGCTTGAAATATTTTAGCCGGATCTCTACCTATTATGCTAATTCTTACAGTGGTTGGAAGCATCTCGACGCCTAGACAAGCTATTTTGCGACTATCGCGTATGTTCACTAGCTATCACCCAAGACTAAATGAAGAGAAATGCCTATCTACTTTGGATAAAGCATGACTTGATGCACCAGACTGGGTTTGAAGTTATTACCCTGTTTGCTATAGCATTTTTTGCATTCCCAATTATTATTTGGTAGTTCTGTTGTAAAATAAAATTCGCTCTTATTCAATGTAAAAGTTGCTTTATGAACTTAAGATCAGCTTATTCTTTGTGATTTTTAGCCTAAAAGCCCTATGAATCTTCTTAGAGCCTTTGCTAGACTTGTATACAATACAAAGAGCGAACTTCCACCATATCTCCTTAGTATGTGGCGGTACAGCGGTTACTAATTATTTCCTGTCATGTGAGTATTCCACTTTTGTTCTTGCTTATAAACTATAATCAAGAGAGGAAACAGAAATATCAGATGCAGCTAGATTAGGATAAACTTAAGTAACACCCTGGTCTTTATAGTATTTATTTTCATTTGAATTCGGAGGGATCACATAACATTCAAGCAAAGGTATACAGAGACTCTCTGTTGACAGGAAACAATAATTAACCACTGTACCTCTCTGTTCAGAAATATAAGGCGTTTCTATCTAGCTCCTGCTCCTTTTCCTTATAAGCAGGTAGATCAGAGAATCCGTAAATCACACCACATTAATAGATAAGCAATACTTGATGGCCCTATTGCAAACAGAAATATGTGTATAGAATAGGCCAGTTCTTAAGGCGCTCTTATGAATTGGCTTTTGTGTAGCTTGGGCCTGTGACAAACTACTTCGTCGAAGGCCCAGTAAATGCCATATGATGTTTAATGTAAACATTCAAACTCACTCTAATCCCCCTGCAAACGATTCAAACATGGTGTTTGTTTTGTCAGCGACAAATTTTAGAGCGCAGAGCAATGGTGCCAAGAGACTCTTAAAATACCCAGGGAGTTAAGAACAATGCGTAGCGCACGTACGTAACTCAAGTGGGACGGCTATTTTGAATTAAGATTAGAATTAAACATTTATCTGCACAACATGGGACAGGGATACCTGCAAGATCCGTGCCCTTTAGGAACCTTACTTTCCCTTGAATAAATACTTGCATGTATCCAGCTCGAATTTCGAAGACTCTCCATCTGCAAATGAGCCAGCAATCTCTCCTGTGATCCAGCCGGCAGAAGTTGCTAACGCACTCTGCTCTATAACCCTTTTTCTTAGTAGGCTACAAATCCGTTCCATCCCACGAGGGGTGCTCTCTGAAAAGCCCAAATTTGACTGTAAAAGGTCTTGGGAAGAGCGGAGGCTCATAGCTTCATACCCCTAAAATATTTATCCTATGGTAAGGGCCAGTATCTACTGCGAATTCAAGCTAATATATATTCAGTCTATGAATAGAAAATATTTACGAGAACGGGTTTGAAATAAGATATCAGAGCAGTGCTGACTTTATATACCTATATCCGCTTACCTATAGCATTGCCAAACAAAACCCTCAGATTTACGTATCCCAAAAACTTAAATATACCTCGTCGCGATATCCCCGAAACAGTCAACTTACTTAGTACATGCCCGAAATAATGTACATTCGCAGTCTATGCGCTATTTCAAAGGTTTCTATTTAAAGGGGATCGTTGCAAGGGTATTTCCTTATGATAAATTTATATTGACTCCGCTTTTCAAACTAGAAATCAAGACTTTTTAGGTGTAAATACACCAAAGACCCTAATAAAACAGACCTCCCGCGACGATCGATTACGCTATCAAATCCTTTACTTCGACGCCGGTTGGACTTAAGAACAAATCGCCCTTTAATTGAACCTTACTCGACGTCAAGTGTAATACGCTTTAATAACTCGCCTAACCCCTTAACAAGGAAATAATAGCAGCATTGCCAATTATCTAGAGTGCACGGTCTAGAATTGCACATTATTTCGACTTTGAACGAAATACTGCTAATATTTTTATTTTTATTACACAGGTATAGTTTGAACCCCTAAAATGCATGAAATACGATTTTCGCAGGGAGAACAGGCCCTGTTGCATTCCCTGGCGAGACGGGGCAATTAGTAGTAGAGAGCTTTTAACTAATGCTTTCTGAAAGTGGCTGGCTTGTATCGATTTGGATATATCGACTTAGCAATCTTCAGTTACTAAATATGGTACCTATACCCCTTGTACATTGTTAACTTTTTGGCAGCAGCAAAGACGAGAAATTTGACATTTGAAGTGGGTAAACGTACCGTACTGCTACGAAGTAAGATCAGTATGGGTTCAATTATCTCGGAGGCAATTTAAGAATCGGAAGTCAGCTCGCAAAACAAGCAAAAGCAGCGGGTTAATTTTTATGCGACACATGTGCGTGCCTCGGCCTTATGCAATTTTAAACGATTTAGATTAAACAATATCTCTATTTCTAAAGCTTACTCTCCACTCGTCCACTACAGCGGTCTATGTTGAGTCTAATTTTAGTGTAACTTACCTAATAAATACTTTTACTACTAATCCTTCTAATATCAACAGCCGGCAGCAAGAGAAGAAAGCTGCGGGGTGAGGTTGTATCAGGTGATGTAAAAGTATTCTGCGTTTTCGATTTGCCTTGTCAAGTTTGCCTTCATTCCTTTGTGGTCTAATCACCATTTACACAAAATATACGATCTATTCAAAATGTCAAATGCTTCAGAACTTGTGCTACCCAAACCACGGATGGGGTTGACAAGAATGATCCTGTAAAGTGGTTCAGGAAGCACGCACAGAATGGACAAATCGCGATGCCATCCTCTTTCCTTTTCTCTACAGAGGCCAAGTTAGAGGCATAGGCCAGAGCCACGAATATCCAGTCAGACTACGCTTTCTTTCTCAAATTCTTGATAAACAGGAAGCTATGACAAGGAAGAGGTGGCTGAAAAAACCAAAAGCCAACAAAGATCAATTCTTCTTGAAGCTTAGCCATATAAGCACCATCCTATCGTCCTGACTTTGAAGCTCTCAAGCGTGAAGAAAATGCTGGCCGTCCAAGGGTGAGAAATTATTTTAAAACCTGGTTTATCTGGCGTATTATTAACCTTGAGGATTTGACATTAAGGAGAAGCTCTCTGCACTTTCTTCACGGTCGAGGGCTTAATCATCTAAGTGCTTAGCTTGTTCAAACTTTGACCGCACTGGACTGACGATAACCAGTGGCACCGTCGGAGTTCCCTTTCTCAGTGAGCACAGCATTTATTGGATGGTCATACAGCAACTTCCTATATGAGACTTATATCATGGGACGACGATGAGAATACATTCGAGGATGGCAACCCGGATTGAGCATTCGCAATCAGCCCTGGGAATGGTCTACTAAGTCTCGAGATCCAAGAGAGAATTATACATTTCCTCGTTGAATGCTGCAAGCTGATTCTGTATGATTTGAGTAAGATAGTTTTTTTCACTGATCCTCAATTATCTGTGCAAAAGTCTCTGCCTCCTATCAATACAAATGTATCGGAATACTCCACCACTGTAACATCGCTATCGAGAGGCGATACCGATTTCCCACAACTATTGACTATATTCGATTTCAAAGGATCATCACCTCAAAGCTTAGGGAAGCATAAGATGATATCTGGACGTTGAGGGAAGAGTCCTCCTGCTTTACAGATGTTATGATGGAACAGAGTGAGCATCGAAGCAAGAAGCTGCTAGGTACAAAAGGCCATGATCACCCCGTGGGTCTAAAAATGATACGACATCACGCTCTTTACTGGGAACGAGTGATTGATTCGCAACTGCAAAGATGTTTGTTACAAAACATGGAGAATGATGCCTTAGAATCGCCTCCTCTCTGATGCAATTACATCTGGGAACCTCAAAGTCCCTACTGTACTACTACAACTGTTATAGGGGTACTTTTGACAACTGAAAACAAGGTATAAGAAGACCTCTTGTTTATTCTTGAGGTCGTTTGTGATTCTATCAAAAAACACAAGGTCAGACCTTCAGATATTTTGGATCAATGGGAACACCTAGTCATAATTGAGCCCACGCATAAGTCGCGCCTCTCATCACAGATAATAAATGTCATCTCTGACCTGGGCATTATTGCACAACTTCGTGAAGAACTCGAGGCTTAACAGTAGGTCTCTTCTCCAAGTTTTTCCTCTACTTTCCAGGTTTTTCCTCTCCTTTCCAAGTTACCCCAGGAGATTCAGAATACGAAAACTTCTGCGATTAGTTTCTATACCACATAAGTAAACCTTGGCGCTTTGAAGAACTTTTCGAAGAAGTACTGAATCGGAGATCTCCAATAGGCCGCGAGTAGCCACTATGGACTACGAATTCTCCAAAGTCTGCGAGGCGATCGAGAAGGATGTACTTGCTCAATTCAACGTGGGGAAAGTGATCTGCAGAACATGAATTATTTCTCGGCTGGCTTAGAGCCATTTGGTTCTCCAATCAGCCCGTTTGGGGGAAAGAAGACCTATTACCCATCGGAAAAAGATGAACTGAGGAGAATCACGAGGCCATGCGACTAGCAGAGGGATCCCTCTAAGAATCATAACTTGAAAAGGACGGAAGCGTGGGTTGAACCTGTTCGACGCCGACTTCTGGGTCATCCAGGATAGCTACAACTGCAAAGACTAAATCCAAGATAATTGGTCAGACAAGCATTAAGAATGAAGGCGCTAAGTATATCAAGACGGAAGTAAAATCGACGCAGGAAGATGTCCAGCACGCGTTCCCGGTCGACCAACGCTCCTTCAAGGTCTTGAAGACTCTCTTCTTCGTCTCTGACCAGAAGACGGATATGCCGAGTGAAAATCTTTGGATTGATTTCTTGCATGTCATGAATATGATATAAGTTCGAATCCACAAGCTCTACGGTTCCGTCTGGCATTTTGTATCTAGGAAGTTGGATATGGAACGCGATCTCAATTTCCACGAGCCTGACCCGTACTCCAAGATTCCTTGTAAGATTGCGAGCGTATGGGACGACGGATAAGTAGGGCTTATAGGTGGCATATTATGACGATTGTTGTTCTTTGGTTCAATGGAAGAATTACATGTGCATATGGTTCTTACATACCCGCGCTAATTATTATCTGATAAATGGGCTATATCTATGTCTGAGAACGTCTCTATGAGTAGGGCTAAGGATTTACAACAATATGATAGGCGAATTGGATAGCTAAGAACCAGGTCCTGGTTCCTGGAGAGATTCACTGCTGCGTTGACTCTCTGAATCTGCAGCATTCTTTATTGCAACTTCGCAAAACCGACTTTTGATTCCCACTACTCACTGTTGCCTAACTTAATCGAGCACAAATCTTCGTCTATCTGGTAACTTTCTACTAGCAATATACATCAAGTTTTCTCGTTTTTCTTACTGTAAAAAATATCTTTGCTCAATAGAAATATTGTTACTCGGAAGCTCTGAGAAAAGCATATCTATAATTAAACATGCCTGGTTACCACCTCTGGTTATCATGCCCAAGAGCTGCGGTACAGTACGAGCTCTGACTTGCTTTTAGGTTTCCCCGAGATGCAAAGCGACTTGATGAAAAATGATCGTCGAGTCCGGAAGTAAAACAAATAAGTGTTTACCAGTTGATAAAAGACGATAACGAGGAGCTGATGGCTTGTGTTCATTTGCTGTCAATTCTATCTTTCCAAGATACTTTCTGAAAAAGAAATCCTTCTTCAAATGAATTTTCTGTTATTCGAAAAGCTCAAGTAATATTTGCAGATCTCCTTTATCTTCAAAATGAAATTTTTCGTTGTATCCAATTGATCTTTTACTCCTCAAGGTATGCCACATTACTTCTGACTCCACCAATTCAATACTTGCAGTCTGGAAACGTAGGATGCGTATGCAACCTTTTCAGCCTCACTCCTTCTAAGGACACAAGAATCCTTTCCGCATAGCCTGAGTTCTACAGGACTGCTATCTACAGTATGGTCTTTTGATTGTTCTGCTTCTTAGATGTCAGTACAGTGCTACATGACCCATCGCTCTGAGCTAGTTTTTCTGTTTCTGCGGCATAGGTAAATAAGTATAACTCGGTTAGTAGATAATAAATATGTGTTCTAGTGAGGCTTATTGTAATACAGTGTTTTCTCTGTTTATTGATATCAAATCCAGAACTATCAAAGTCTT
>JAENRP010000618.1:0-15077 GCA_024741835.1 Diplocarpon mali | reverse complement strand
GGGTTTTTTTTTTTTTTTTTTAGGCTGTAACGTAGGGAATCACACCTCTTACAAAATATAGTAAAGCAAGGAATCATACCTCTTATAGTACCAAAGGGGTTGTAAAGTAAGGAATCACACCTCTTGCAATACAGGTTGGCTAAATAGGGAATCACACCTTCTATTCGCCGATTGCTCGCCTTTTACTACAAGTCTCGTTCAACTTCCTACTAACAATTGCGGCGCAAGTGCTTTCTAAGGGAAGTTAATAATCTATTATCAGTCTATCTAAGGCTTATAACCTATTAAGCTTAAGTGAGTCGGCGCAGTAGGTATAGGAAACTTCTAAAGGTCGATAGTCGATATATTAATAAGAGTTAAGGAAGGAAGGTTACCCCTTTCTTCCCTACAGCTATATACGTATCAATATCCTACTGACTAAGCAGTAGGGTCACATAATAATACATCGGAGTGATAGCTGTATCACCTATCTTAATAAGTAATAATAAAAATAGAGAAAGAGACCTATAGAGAAAAGCGTAAAGAGGAACTCCCTTTTCTTAAGTAAAAAAGGATAAGACACTTAAGTATTAAGCAATAGGAGACTTTAAAAGTATATACTACTGCTTTAAAGCATATACTCTTTTAAAGTAATATTAATTTACCTTACTCCTTATATATATAGGAGTTTATATCGACCTTTTAAGTAAATAAATAAATAAGAGAGGATAGGAAGGACTATTTAACAGTTTATATAATTATTAAAGCTATAGTTAATAGTTAGGTAAAGGATAGAGCGCAGTCTTTTAACCGCCTATAGTACTAAGGCTCTTTATTAAAGCCTTTAAAAGGATGGCAGGACCTAGAGAAGCACCCTTTTAATAAATGATTTAAGGAAGGAGGGCACTAAGAGATTAGGAATTTAAAATCTCGAAATTGCTAGAGAATTATACAAAGGGATTACTTAAAGCCTCTACTAATACTATTAAAATAGGTTTTTACCTATAAGGTTAATAGCTTTAGCAAGCTTCTAAAGTGCCGATTATAGCTAGTTGTATAAGGAGATCTTTAAGATAAAGCTTTAATTTTCTCAACCTATATAGCTATACTTATAGTAAGGTCTTTTAAGGTACTAATAGCGCTTACTGCGTATTTTAATATAAAAGTAAAGCAGTTCAATATTATTAACGCATTTATTAACGCTCTTAAAGACCTAAGGAGTGCTCTAGTCATATACTTCCTATTAGATGGCTTTAAGCGCCTCAGTATAGTAGTAGAACTGGACCGCGCGCTCTATAGGCTAAAAGACTCTTTAGCGCTATAGTATAGGAACTTCGCAGAAACACTTAAGGGCCTTTAACTTAAGCTACTAAGTAAGAAGCCTTATATTTTTATAATAAAGGATCGTATAATCTTTATAGTATTTTATATTAATAATATTCAAGTGTTATATAAGGCCTTTAACCTAAATCAGGCGACTCATTTGATTAAAGACCTAAAGAAGGCGTATAAGCTTACTATTATAAGAGATATCTCCTAGTTCTTTAAAGTAAGGATTATTTAAAATAGAAAGGTAAAGAGGATCTCTTTAGTTTATAATACTTATATTAAGAAGATTGCTCAAAAGTTTAAAGCTAATATAAGGAAAGTGCCTAGTACTCTATTACTAAAAAAGGAGTTTATTAAGAACTTAAAGCAAGCTTCCTTAGAAAAGGTAAAGGAGTACTAAGAGAAAATAGGCTCTATTCTCTATATAACAATTATAATATACTTAGACGTTGCATTTATAGCCTTTTAACTATCTTTCTTCTTAATTAATTTAAGCTTTAAATACCTTTTAGCTATAGACTAGACGCTTTAATACCTATATAGTACTCGCTTCTTAGGAATTGCCTATAGCTTTAAGGCTAAGGAATACCAATTGGTCGCATCTTTAAATACTTCTTTTAAAAATGACCAAGAGACCTATAGATCCTTTTAAGGATACGTCTTCTTCCTATTTAAAGGATCAATTATTTAAAAAGTAAATCGCTAAGCGACTATTACGCTCTCCTTTACTAAAGCAGAATTCTATAGTATAGTTTCTATTATAAAGGAGATAATAGCTATAAAACGCCTTTTTAAAGAGATTCGCATAGACTTCCTCTTTAAATAAAATATATATTATAATAATTCATAAACAATTCGGCTAATTATTATAAAGAATAAGAAGATTAAGATAAGCCTTTAATATATTGAAATCAATAATATATAGATCTATTAAGAGTATTAAAGAGGAAGCTTTTAAATAATCTACCTTCCTATTAGGAAAATATATATAGATAGGCTTATTAAGAACCTAGACCGCTAGAAGTTTAAAAGCTTTATTCATTTATTAAACCTCTAGAGCTTTTAAATAATTATTTAGCAACTTGCACTTGCTAGTAAGTAGTTACTTATTACTAAGAGACTTATACTTACAAGCTCCTACTCTTTTAATAATCATATTTATTTATTTTCTCTTATAAAGCATACTATAAAAGCTTCTCCTTTTCTAAAAATATAGGATAGGTAATATTCCTAAGTTGCTATTATAAGGCGTAACCCTTTTTTAAATTCTCTTAGCTAAGGCCAGGAGCTAGGATGCTATAGCTAAGAGCTCTATATAGATCTCCTCTTAAGAGAGGCCTACTAGCACTCCCTCGGCCAAAGGCCTACCGGCGAATATATTAGCAATAGTAGGGGTAAAGGCGGGAGGTGCAGCAGGGGCGATAGGGGCAAGGGCGGCAGAGGCGAGGATAGGTACGGTAGCGATAGGGGCTAGGGAGATAAATAGAGAGACTATAGCAGTAGCTGCAATAGTAGAAGCAGAGGGGATAGGAGTAGTAGCAGCGGCGGCAGGGGCGAATAGGTCTAAGCCAAAGGGCCTAGGAGCGAATAGGAACGGTATATTAGGAGCGGGGGAGGTAGTAATACTACTACTTGCAGAAGTGGCAGGCCCTTTTAGTACTAGGGTCCGATCGCTTCTATCTTTTAAAATTAGCTTAGAATTTAATAAGACTTGATAAACGTATTATAAAAGCTCTAGAGCGCACCCTTTATTATATTAAGCAGTAGTACTACCTCCTCCTTAAAGGCACTATAAGCGCAAGCCGATATAATAGCCTCTTAAGAGGCGAGGAGAGGGCCGCTGGCCTATTAGCAGCTATTACTTAGTATAGTATAATAGATGCAATATATACTAAAGGTACTATTAAAGTATCGATAATTAAGATTGCTAATGCTCTTATATATAATATAGCGCACGCATACATTATTACATTCTATTATAGGCTCTAGTATACGACGCGTAGCAAGGGCGGGGCTCTTAGGCGGCGGCGGCGGTGGCAGCAGCAGCAGAAGCGGCGGGGATAGCAGCGGCGGCTCATTGCCTAGCAGGCGCTAGGACGACTAGGCCGGGGTTCCTGCTTCCTAAGGAGCGCTAGCGACCTAGCGCAAAGTTAATATAATAACGTAAGGTATAGAGACTTTAAGGGTCTTACTTTGCAAAGGCGGCTAAGGCTATAATAAGTAGGAGTTCCTTTTATATTTAAAAATTATTAGTATAAAGATAATATTTTAAATGATAAAGGAGGGTTATTTTTAAAAGAAGGGAAAGAAAACCTTTATAATAGAAATACTCTATAGGAAGCCTAATAGAGCACTAGCGTAGAATCGCAAAGATTCCTAAGCGCGCTTATTACTTATAGCGACCCTTCTTATTCTAAAAGGAATAACCTCTAAAGGGGCGGTATATAAGATAGAGCCTCTTTTCTTTACAATTGCCATTCTTTCTTTTATTTTATTTATATAGCTAAGCGATTTTAAGAGCATCGCCTAACTAAGGGGTATATTATATAGAATAGGCAAAGTCTCCACTTATTCTAAAGACCCTCTACGTAACTCTACTTAATTATAGACTCTCCCTTTTCTTTCCGAAGTCTCCTTACCATATATATACTAGATAATAATATAATCAATCATCTTCTCCTACTTCTGCGAGCCTCTTAAGCGACCCAATGAAGGCCCTCCAGCCGACCGCACCATATATAGTTATATATCGATTATCTAATTAATAATCTTAATCTATCTATCCTTTTAAGCATATTTAGAGGTCGATAGCTAAAGCTTAACCTACGCTAGCGTTAATAACTTATTTATAAAGTCAAAGATAAACTAAGGTCCTTAATTGCTAATAATAGTAAGAGGGCTCCCTTTAAACCTTTAGATATATTAGTAAAATAGAAAGGCGGCGGTCTGCGCAGTAGCCTTCTTTATTATTAGTAGGCAGATATGCCACTTAAAGAGTCGGTCAACTATAATAAATATAGTATTACAGCTATTGCTAATTAATCCAAGAGTATAAAAGTCTATAGATAGGTCGTCCTATATATATAAAGGAATAGGCAGTAGTTTAAGGAGTTTTGGCATTTTATCTTAAGATTTATATGAATATTAGTAGTTATAATAGTTAGCGACGTACCTCTTTGCGTCGCGGTAGTATATAGGCTATTAGTAGTAGTATTAAAGGAACTGTATAGTCTTAGTTCTGCTAAGGTAAGCTATTAATATACTATTATAGATTTAGTAGAGTAGGCAGGTACAGAGATTATCTAGTTCCTTAAGAACTACTAGCCTTCTATTATATAAGAATAGTCCGTCCTCTAGTAAGGTCTAAAGAGTCTCTTTTCTAATAGCTTTCTCTCGCTTTAGTTATAGCGACTCATAGGTTCGATTAGTATTAAGGACTTCTTCTATTATTTGGAAATTATTAATGGAAAAGCGTTCCTTAGGTATTATAAGGTCAACTAAAGCTATTATAAGATAATCCTAAATAATACTAACTAAGTTAAAAAGCTAATAGGTTCTCTTAGCTTCTCTTATAGCTTTTTAAGTAGGCGTAAGTTCGTCTTTTTACAATAGTATATTAGCTATTGTATTCTCCTTTCTAAGGCGATAGGTAATTTAATAATTATATCTTAAAAGTATATCCATCTATTAGATTTATCGTTTATTAAGGAATTTTTTAATTCCAAAGTACTCTAAAGCCTTATAATTAGTAATCACTAAGAAGCTTAATACACTTCGCAACTCTACGTCCTATTCTTTTAAAGCTAGTATAACTGCTAGCATCTCTTTATTATAGATTTTATAGTATAATTCCGCATTCTATAATCCTTTAGAAAAGAAGGCAATAGGATGCTATTATTTATTATCCTTATCTTTTTAGCTAAGTACTCCGGCCGCCGCTAAGTCTAAGTAGTCGGTCTCGATCCTTATTAGTCAGTAGTTTTTAAAGTATAGCAAAGTAGGCGCGTTTAATAGCCGCTTCTTTAATTATTCAAACGCGTCTTATTATTCCTTAATTAGGACGAACGTTAAGCTAATCTCCTTTATTATTAGCTAATTAAAGGGGCGCGTAATTTAACTATAGGCTTTGATAAATCTTTAGTAGAAGTTACAGAATCCTAAGAACAATTGCACTTATTTCTTTATTAATAAGGAGGTCTATTCTTTAATGACCTTAACCTTAGTAGGGTCGACCTATACTCCTTAGTTAGTAATAATAAACCCTAGGAATCTAATGCTAATAACTTCGAATTCGCACTTCTTAATATCGACCTATAGGCTAGCCTTATATAGTCTTTCTAAAACCTATCTAATATATTGTCGGTACTCTTCCTTAGTTTTTAAGAAGATTAAGATATTATTAATATATATAAAGTAGAAGTCGTCTAAGTATTCTATTAAGATAGTATTAATATACTACTAAAAGGTAGCTAAGCTATTGCATAGTCTAAAGGGGAGTACTACCGGTTTAAAGGAGCTATACCTTATCCTAAAGGCTGCTTATAATATAGAGTCAGGGTCTATTAAGATATAATAGAACGTATAGTAGACGTTAAGCTTTATAAAGAGTATCGCATTCCTAAGTCGGTCGAGGGTTTCTATAATTAAAGGAAGAGGATACCAGTCTTTTTAAATAAGTCTATTCAACTCTTAATAGTTAATATAGAACCGCAGGCCGCCTCTAGTGTAGAGACCTAGAAGAAAAGGAGTCACGTGATAGTCATATGACAGTCGAGGAGTCACGGGATAGAGAGTCGAAGGAGGAGTCATATGATATAAGTCATGTGATAAAGTCATATGATCGGCTAAGGGTCGAAGGGGGTATAAATAGGACTACTGTTGTACTTAGAGATAGCGTGCAATACTAATAACCTATTTTACCCCTAACTAGTGAATTGTCCTAGTTCTTGTCTTCGGAGAGCCTACTTATAGTGCTTCCTCCCTTTTGTCTTTGGTCTTTATATAGGCCTATTCTTATATTATTCCTGCTCCCTCTTATATTAGTAACCTACGCAGGGACGATTCCTTTGAGATTTCGTCTTTATACGACTTCTCCTCTTGATTCTCTTGGTTCGCAGACAAGAGATCAACCTTTCGACAACCCCCTTTCGATGCGAGAATCATTCAATTAATTATTACTATTGGTCTCTGCTTTAAAAACCTCTTCTTTTCGACAACCCCCTTTCGACGCGAGAATCATTTAGTTAATTGTTACTGTCGGTCTCTGCTTCGAAAACCTCTTCTTTTCGACAACCCCCTTTCGACGCGAGAATCATTCAGTTAATTGTTACTATCGGTCTCTGCTTCGAAAACCTCTTCTTTCGACAACCCCCTTTCGACTTCTCAGTCGAAACCCCTATCCCTTTTCTTTGCTTGAAAAGCTTGAATTATTAGCTTCGCCGGTACGATTTTTTTTAAATTCTGGCCCTTTTAGAATAGATACGTTTAATTAGCTATATCGGCAACCTTAAACGCCTATAGTATCGAATATTTAATTCGACGGAACTTAAAATCTTACTTTAGAAACGATTTTGAAAAATCCCTTATTTCGATAGCTAATGGGAATTGTCCTAAAGGCTAAGAAAAGCCCCCTTTTATTTTAGAAACCTTATCTTGGAAATTAATCTTAAATAGGGTAAACCTTCTTCTATTATATTTAATTGCAATACCCTTATTAGCTATTCTATATCTTATTACACTTACTTAGCAAAGGCTAATTAAGCTTTATATAGAAACTGGAATTCCACTTCTGAGCCTAGCTTGCGAGTGGGAATACGCTAATACGGTTTTGGACAATTCGACTTTTTTACTAACTTCTTCAATTTCGATATTTGGATATATTGAAAACAACTTTGATGTCGTGCAGAATGGGCGGAGTCTCCACTTATTCTGAAGACCCTCCATATGACTCTGCTAAGTTATAGACTCTCCCTTTTCTTTCCAAAGTCTCCTTACTATATATATACTAGATAATAATACAATTAATCATCTTCTCCTATATTAGCAAGCCTCTTAAGCGACCTAATAAAGGCCCTCTAGCCGACTGCACTATAGTTATAAGCCTTATAAGCACTTTAATATGCTTTCTCTTTATATGCAACTAGCTAAAGGGCCCTTCGAGCTCTTAACCGACTTTTCAAGTACTTATAATAACTCAAAGGACCTTTATTTTCAATTAATAAATCTCTATCTTCTAATCGAACCTTATTTACAAACTTTATTTATATACCTAACCTTTTTCACTAAACTCTATTTAATATGTCTAACGCTTTAAGCATCTCTGAGCCTCGCTTTAATACCTTTACCTCTTAAGTGAAGTAGTTTAATAAATATATATTCTTCGCTAAGCTCTATAATATTACCATTTTTACCAATCTAAGACTCCTATTCAAGTCAATTATAAAGACCGAGCCTTAAGCTCCCTTTATATAAGAGCTTAAGGAATTGGAAATAGCTAACCTTTGCATAGTATACGCAAGGTTGTATAAAAAGTATATAGCGACTTTATCCAAATAGATTTACGCCTGCTTTCCCTTAGGAGATCTATCAAAAGCTCCTCTTCTATAGGCGTCTTATAAGGATATTAAGGATAAATATAAAATCCTAATAAAGGAGTACTATATATATAAAGAAACTTAGAAGACTTAACGCAAATACTATAAGCTACTCTTAAAATAGGTCTCTAAGACTATTAATAGAATGCTCTTAGCTTCCGCGATGGCTTAAGTATAAATCCAAGCTAAGAAGCTCTCCTCTTTAATACCTAATAGAAATACTCTTATAAATGGAACTACTGCTAATAACCTATATGCCAATTTAGTAAACTAGCAACTCTTACTCTAAGGCCTAGTATCTATTTTAAAGCGTGATATTGCGCCTTTTAATAAGGCTATTTAGTCTTAAACAAGGCTATAATACTGCAATATACTATACTAAAGTAAAACTAAAAGAACTAACACTTAGCAGTAGATCTAGGAGTAGCAAAAGGCGTACTGTTTAATAGAATAATATAATCTCCTTAAGATTAAAGGGAGACTAGGAGTTATTGACTTTTTAGACTTAGTTATAATAATGATTAATCTAAGTTAAGCGACTCGCTTAAAGGAGGAAATTATTACTAATAAGCAAATAGGAACCCTATATAAGTATAACCTAATATAGCTAAGCTGCGCCTTAGCAGGTATTAAATCTAATAAAGCAATTGATAATAAAGGGCTAGCAGTTTTTATTATTCAAGAGTCTCTCTTAGATGTCGAAACCCCTTCGCAGGCTTTAGCAAGCAGCTCCCGAAATCGCTCTATAAGCTTTAGAAGGGAGATCAGGCCTAAGTGCCCTTATAAAGGCTTTAAAAATCACTATTAGAAGCCCTAGGACTATTAGAAACTATTATATACTATAAATAGGCATAAGGAAAATATAAAGGTTCTCCTCTTATAAGAAGAGGTCTTACAAATACAAAAGGCATTAAACGCAAAAGACTAGTTCAAGGGTCTTTAAGCATAGCTTAAGGAGAATGATATTATAGTAATAGCAATTGACAAATTTAAAGGAAAGGCTTTAGCCTTTAGGAAGGATGGCTTAGGCAAAAGGGAGAACTTACCAGTCTTTATAATAATAGATCCCTTTGCCTTTAACGCTTTTGAAGAATCGTTTAATATCTACTACCTCTTTAAGCTAAAACGCTACCTACTCTCTTTAAGTACGCTCTTTAACAATTGCGCAGCTACTTATATTATTAATTCAAAGGATTTACTTATCGCAAGCACCTTTAAGCCTTTTGGCGACTTATAGCAATATATTAAAGCAGGTACCTTAAGACTCCTAATTATTAAGAAAGGTAATAGATATATGGCAGACTCTCTTCTATAGTATAACGGCTCTTTTATAAGGATAATACTATATAATATTGCTATTATAGAAGAGTTTACTACTAATATTATCTTAAAAAGGCTCCTTGCGGATAAGGGTTTTTAATACTCTAGGGTAGACCTCACTTTGCGTTTTAAAAGTATTAAAGATTCTATAAAGCAAGCTTAATTAAAGCGTTGCTATAATCTTATTTTCTTTAAATATAAGCCTATTAACTATTTGGATCTCCTAAATATACTTTAATATAACTTCTCTACTTTAATAGCATTCCCTATAATTAAGATAATACTTTATAATAGGTTCTAGTCTAGCTATGCACCTACTAAGGTATAAGATGATAACGTATACACTTAGTACCTTTATACTAGCCACTTAGGCGCAGAGGCTTTCTAAGCGCTAATCAAGTGCACTAAGGGAGTAAAGATCAAGGGAATATAAAGGCTAAAGTGCCCTATATATGCAGTAGCATCTGCTAAGCAAGTTATTTCTTATGCTACCTTTAAGAACCGATCTCTAAGGCCCTTCTTCAAGATCTCCTAGGATCTCTTTAACTTTTTAGACAACTTATATAATAGTTGCTTATAGGTTCTTTTAATTAAGGATAAGTATAGCAGTATGCTTTAGACATTCTTACTAAGATCGAAGGGTAGAGATATAATTATAAAGGTCCTTTAGGCCTTTAAAGCATAGGTAAAATACTAATATAGGCTTTTAATTTGCAAAATCAAGTAAGATAATAACACTTTAATAATCTCCTTAAGGGAAGACTCTCTTATAAAGTACTAAAGATAAGTAAAAGAGGAAGGAATCGATTTAAAGCTTACTCCTGCCTATATATATTAACCTAATAGAGGCGCAGAGCAAGTAAGAAGGGAGTTGATTAAACGCTCTATTAAAATAAGGATCTACGCCAGGCTTTTAGTAAGCCTTTGGCCAGAGGTTATAAAGGCTGCTATATACCTTTATAATATCTCCCTATTTGTTAAAAAGAAGATGATCTTATTAAGTAAGGCTCTTTATAATTGGTTTAAGTAGTATTTTCAATTCTATAAGCCGCTGCTTATTAAGTAGATAATAATAAGCTTAAAGCCTAATTAGAGTTGCGTTTATATATATAGTGCTTGCGCATATCCTTTAATTAAGAAGAGGGAGGTAGAGAGGGACCGCTGAACCTTTAAAATTAAACTATAAAGGTACTTAAGTTACTTAATTAAATATATTACCTTTAATATTTATAAAATCTAGATTCTTATACTCTAGCGAGTAATAACGACTTATAATATCAAATTCGATAAGTCTCTCTTCTATAGTCCAAAAGCTAAGCGCGCAAACCCTATATCGCGCTAGGAACTTAAGATAACCCTCTAATTAATTAGAAAGGGAGAGGGAGCTTAAGACGCTAAGTTTAAAGGCATTTTCAAGGAATCGGAGCTTATCGCAGGGCCGAATGCAATTGCCGCAGAAGAAGCCGCTATATAAAAAGAGCCTATATTATAGACCGACGCTGCTTTATAGCCTTTAACTAATGATATAGAAGGCTTTAACTTAAATCCAAATTCTTTAAGAGACCCGCTTAAAAACTCAAGGGTAAAAGCAAGCAAACTAAAAGCCACTTCGCCAGTCTTTAAAAAGGCAAATAGCAACTAAAGCTTAAGGGTAATAATTCCTTATAAAGGCCCTATTAAAGAAGGAACTATAGACAACTCTAAGGGAGTCTTTAAAGATAAGTTTTATAAGGCGATCGGCAGATCTTTAGCTGCTATTTTATATAGGAATAGAGATGGCTTAAGGGCTTTAAGATAGAGTCTTTAGTTATAAAGGCAGGCCTTAGTAAACTTTAGTAAAAGGCTAAAGGCATTACTATTAAGATCTAGGAGGAGCTCTAATAGTCTTATAAAAAGCGACCTAATAAGAGGAGTAGGCCTTAATAATATAATACCTTAAGTTGTAATACTAGCTTAAAGACTATAGGCTTAGGAGATAGAGCTACCTAGACTCTTAAAGGAACCTTTAGTAATAATAAAAATAAAGGAAGAGACTTATAAAGAAAAGCGCAAAGAGGAACTCCCTCTTCTTAAGCAAAAGAGGATAAGACGCTTAAGCGTTAAGTAATAGGAGACTTTAAAAGTATATACTACTGCTTTAAAGTATATGCTCTTTTAAAGCAATATTAATTTACCTTACTCCTTATATATATAGGAGTTTGTATTAACCTTTTAAGCAAACGAATAAATAAGAAAGGATAAGAAGGACTATTTAATAGTTTATATAATTATTAAAGCTGCAGTTAATAGTTAGGTAAAGGATAGAGTATAATCTCTTAACCACCTATAGTACTAAGGCTCTCTGCCGAAGCCTTTAAAAGGATAGCAGGACTTAGAGAAGCACCCTTTTAGCAAACGATTTAAGGAAGGAGGGCACTAGGAGATTAGGAATTTAAAATCTCAAAGTTGCTAAAGAATTATACAAAAGGACTACTCAAAGCCTTTGCTAATACTATTAAAATAGGTTTTTACTTATAAGGTCAATAGCTCTAGCAAGCTTCTAAAGTGCCGATTATAGCTAGTTATATAAAGGGATCTTTAAGATAAAGCTTTAATTTTCTCAACCTACGCAGCTACGCTTATAATAAAGTCTTTTAAGGTATTAATAGTGCTTACTATATACTTTGATATAGAAGTAAAGTAGTTCGATATTATTAATACATTTATCAATACTCTTAAAGACCTAAGGAGTGCTTTAGTCATATGCTTCTTACTAGATGGCTTTAAGCGCCCTAGTATAATAATAGAACTGGACTGCGCGCTTTATAAGCTAAAAGACTCTCTAGCGCTATAGTATAAGAACTTTGCAAGAACGCTTAAAGGCCTTTAACTTAAGCTATTAAGCAAGGAGCCTTATATTTTTATAATAAAAGATCGCATAGTCTTTATAGCATTTTATATTAATAATATTTAAGTATTATATAAGGCCTTTAACCTAGATCAAGCGACTTATTTAATTAAAGACCTAAAGAGGGCATATAAGCTTACTATTATAAGAGATATCTCTTAGTTCTTTAAAATAAGGATTATTTAAAATAGAAAGGTAAAGAGGATCTCTTTAATTTATAATACTTATATTAAGAAGATCGCTCAAAAGTTTAGAGCTAATATAAGGAAAGTGCCTAGTACTTTACTATTAAAGAAGGAGTTTATTAAAAACTTAGGGTAAGCTTTCTTAAAAAAGGTAAAGGAGTATTAAGAGAAAATAGGCTCTATTCTCTATATAGCAATTATAATACGCTTAAACGTTGCATTTATAGCCTTTTAACTATCTTTCTTCTTAACTAATCTAAGCTTTAAGTACCTCTTAGCTATAGACTAGACGCTTTAATACCTATATAGCACGCGCTTCTTAAGAATTACCTATAGCTTTAAGGCCAAGGAATACTAATTGGTCGCGTCTTCAAATGCTTCTTTTAAAGATGATTAAAAGACCTGCAGATCCTCTTAAGGATACGTCTTCTTCCTATTTAAAGGACCGATTATTTAGAAAGCGAATCGCTAAGCGACTATTACGCTCTCCTTTACTAAAGTAGAACTCTATAGTATGGTTTCTACTACGAAAGAGATAATAGCTATAAAATGCCTCTTTAAGGAGATTCGCATAGACTCCCTCTTTAAATGGAATATATATTATAATAACTAATAGATAATTCGGCTAATTATTATAAAGAATAAGAAGATTAAGATAAGCCTTTAATATATTGAAATTAATAATATATAAATCTGCTAAGAGTACTAAAGAGGAAGCTTTTAAATAATCTACCTCCCTATTAGGAAAATGCACGCAAATAGGCTTATTAAAAACCTAAACCGCCAGAAGTTTAAAAGCTTTATTCGTTTATTAAACCTTTAAAGCTTTTAAATAATTATTTAATAACTTGCACTCGCTAGTAAGTAGTCACTTATTATTAAGAGACTTATACTTATAAGCTCCTACTCTCTTATAATTATATTTATTTATTTTCTTTTACAAAGCGTATTGCAAAAGCTCTCCTTTTTTAAAAATATAAGATAGGTAATATTCCTAAGCTACTATTATAAGGCGCGACCCTTTCTCAGATCCTCTTAGCTAGCGCTAAGAGCCGCGAAGCTATAGCTATAAGCTTTATATAGATCTCCTCTTAAGAGAGGCCTAGAGGCACTCCCTCGGCCAGAGGCCTGCTAGCAAATATACTAGCAATAGTAAGGGCGAAGGCAGGAGGTGCGGCAGGGGCGATAGGGGCGAGGATAGCAGGGGCGGCGGCGATAGTAGGAGCAGCAATAGCAAGGGCAAGGATAAGGAAGACAAAGGGAAATACTATAGCAGCGGCTGCAATAGCAGCAGCGGATAAGATAAAAGTAGTAGCGGCAATAGCAAGGGCGAACAAGTCTAAGCCAAAGGGCCTAAGAGCAAATGGGAATAGTATACTAAGAGCAAAGGAGGCAGTAATACTACCACTTATAAGAGTAGTAGGCCCTTTTAGCACTAGGGTCCGATCGCTCTTATCTTTTAAAATCAGCCTAAAACTTAATAAGACTTAATAAACGTACTATAGAAGCTCTAGAGCGCACCCTTTACTATATTAAGTAATAGTACTACCTCCTCCTTAAAGGCGCTATAGGCGCAGGCTAATACAATAGCCTCTTAAGAGGCGAGGAGAGGTCTGCTAGCCTATTAGCAGCTATTGCTTAATATTATATAACAAATGTAATACGCACTAAAGGTACTATTAAAGCACTAATAATCGAAATTACTAATACTCTTATATATAATATAACGCACGCATGCGTTATCGCGCTCTATTATAGGCTTAGGCATATAGCGCGCAGCAGGGGCAAGGCTCTTAGGTAGCAGTAGCAGCAGCAGAGGCGGCGGCGGCGGCAAGGGCGATAGCAGCAGCAGCTTATTGCTTAGTAGGCGCTAAGACAATCGCGCTAGAGTTATAGCTCCTAAAGGAGCACTAGTAACCTAGCGTAAAGTTAGTATAACGCAGGGTATAAGGACTCTAAGGGTCTTACTTTGCAAAGGCGGCTAGGGCTATAATAAGTAGGAGTTCCTTCTATATTTAAAAATTATTAATATAAAGACGATATTTTTAAATAATAAAGGAAGGTTATTTTTAAAAGAAGGGAAGGAGAACCTTTGCGATAGAAATACTCTATAAGAAGCCTAATAGAGCATTAGCGTAAAATCGCAAAGATTCTTAAGCGCGCTTATTACTTATAGTAACCTTTCTTATTCTAAAAGGAATAACCTTTAAAGGGGCAGTATATAAGATAGAGCCTCTTTTCTTTATAACTATTATTCTTTCCTTTATTTTATCTATATAGCTAAGCGATTTTAAAAGTATCGCCTAACTAAGAGGTATATTATATAAAATAGGCGGAGTCTCTACTTATTCTAAAGACCCTTTATATAACTCTGCTAAATTATAGACTCTCCTTTTTCTTTCCGAAGTCTCCTTACCATATATATACTAAATAATAATACAATCAATCATCTTCTCCTATATCAGCGAGCCTCCTAAGCGACCCAATGAAGGCCCTCCAGCCGACCGCACCACATTTGAACCTTTCGACAACTTCCCTATCGAAACCCTTTAAACTTGCCTAAGTCACTTTAAGGCTAATGCGGTTTCCAATTGTTTTCACCTTATTCGGCGAGGTCGCCTTTTAACTTTGCCAGTTTTCGGATTTCTAACTCGTGGTCCTAGCCCGCGAGTCATCTTACTTGAAAGAAGATTTTTAATTTATCGAATTACCCTTTTGCCTCTTTCCCTTTCCTTCTATCAGTTTTTCTAAAATCCACTTATGGTCCTAGCCTGCGAGTCATCT
>JAENRP010000617.1:0-14760 GCA_024741835.1 Diplocarpon mali | reverse complement strand
TCGCGGGTCGGGCCTGCGAGTGGATTTTAAAGAAATATATAGAGGGAGAGGGGGAAGGGGGGAGGTGCGGTGGTAAATGCATAAAATAATAAAAACTCCTTTTTCCTCCTTTGGTGATGCGACTCCCGGTCTGGGACCGCGAGTTAAAAGCTCGAAGTTGTTGAAGCTATTAAATTGCAATTTCAAGGAAAATTCGAAGACAATTTCAAGTAATCCTAAGTATATATACCTTAACTAACTTAAGAGGCGTCCTTGCTAAAGAAAATTCAAGCTTTGCATAAAATTCGACTGACAATTTAGGAATTCCTTTGATACGGACGTTTATCGAGCCTTTTTAGGGTGGCAACTCACTTATTCAACTTAAGGGAAGCTGGATTTGGGTATTTAGAGTTCGCGTGCTGGTTTTTGCCTTCTAGAGCCTGTCGATTTCCAAACTAAGGGGCGTGATGAGTTTTCTGAAGAAGGCCTTTGATTGAGGTTTCTAAACGTTGGATGCAGAGTTTAGAAAACTGGGCTTCGAGTTCCTTGATTTTTAAGGCAGATTTCACTCCTGGGCTAGGACTGCGAGTGAAGGGAATTACCACTGGATTTCTCTTTACCTCCTTTATAACTTTTAGAGCCTTTGAGTGTTCTTGAACCAAGCTCTTGAGGTCTTTAGTATAGGAGGGAGTGGGGGCTTTTTCCTATTCTATAGCATTAATAGTTCTCTTACTAAGATCTGATTTTAAAGCAAAGGCCGAGAACTCCTTAAATGAGGCGAAGGTTATAGGGTCTTGTTTATCGATCCTGAAATTCTTAATGATCTTATTGCGAAGGCTAGTGGGTAATCTGAGCAAGAAAAGGCGGCCTCTTTCAACTTCGCTAAGTATTTTCTGGTCGATTAAGGTATTCGACACTTGAGTGAAGGTCCGATAGTAGTTTTTGAGTTCCTTAGGAGTGCGAGTAATAAGAACAAACTCCTTTAGAAAGGCCAGAGTGTCGCGAATCTGCTATCTATCAAATTCCTAAAATTCAGCTTTGAGAGCTTTGACGAGTAGTTCCTAGGACTTGCGAAGCTTCTACTTAGGCAGAGATTTGATAATATCTTTGCTAGTTTGGTTGCAGTAGCGGGGAAGTCGATTGATTATTTTATTATATCTAATGCCGAAATTATAATAAGTCTCCTTGTATTGTTTAAGGAAATCAGTAACATTAGCTCTAGTGAAATGAGGAGCGCTAGGGGAACTAAGGAGGGGAAAATGATTAGTGATAGCTTTGAAGGCGGCCATTATCGCTTTATTCGTTTCGATAGGAGGGGAGTTAGGTCGAATACAGGGCCTAAGGTGTTCTAAGGAGTTTTCAGAATCCGAGTCAATCTTAGAGTGACTAGGGCGAGCTTGAAAAGATTCGGGCAAAGGGTCGGAAGGAGGTTTAAAATTGATATTTTTAGTATTTTCAGGTGTCGATATTGAGAAAGCAGGTGCAGTTGTCGAAGGGGAAGGTGTCGAAGGAGAAGGTGTAGAAGGGGAAGGTAAAGAACTCGAGTTATACAAAATTGCATTTTTAGATTCCCACTCGCGGGCCTGGCCCGGGAGTGAAAATCCGGCTTCTGCAGAAAGTTTATTTATGCTTTGCTAAGACTTCTTTAGTGGGTATAAAGCAATAAATAAAGGTACTGCAATCACTAGTAGTAAGAAAAGGTTTATTAAGTCAAAGACTAATTTCTAAGATAAAGTTTTTAAGAAAGATTCATTTTAGCTTTTGGGATAATTCCTATTGGTCCTTAGAATAAAGGGGTCTCTGGAGACGATTCTGGGGCAGTTTTCAGAGTTCTATTGAGTGGAGGCGGCTGAAGTATCCGATTTAGCTTTTTAAGGAAGCTGAGGAGACACTCCCGATTGGAGCTTTCGTTTAGTATTGTATGAATACTCGAAACTGCTATTGTTTGAAGTAGCTATTATAGCTAATCAAACTTCTTTGTATCGGAAAGGCTGGGAATCCGACAATCGTATCGATAAGCTGACAATTCAAGCTTTGTCGGATCAGAGGTAGGAGAGTCGGAATAGGGGCCGAAATGGGAAAATCTGAGGCTGTTGATAGTTGCTGAACGAAAATCGACAGTTCCAAGTAACTGGGCGATTGAAGATGAGGGTTTTGGAGTTGATCAAAATGCTGTAAGTGTTTCGAAGACGTATTTCAAAGGCCGGTCTCTTGTCTGCGAACTAAGAGATCGATGAGGTCGTATGGGGACGGAAATCTCAAGAAATCGGTCCCTGCGTAGGTCACCAATATAAAACTGGGGGGAGATAATACAAGAACAGGCCTACGTAAAGACCAAAGACAAAGAGGGAGGAAGCACTACAAGCGGGCTCTCCGAAGATAGAACTAGGACAAATCACTCGTTGGGGGTAGAATAGGTAGTTGGCATTGCGCGCTGTCTCTAAGTACAATAGTGGTCCTATATATACCCCTTTCTTAGTCCTCATCTGACCATGTGACCTATGTCACGAGATCCTCCACTTCCAGGTCTTTATACTATAACACCTGCTATTTAATCATTTCAACTTTTCGATAAGAGGAGTGCCTTTAACTATTTAATTTATTTGATTTTAAATGCAATTCTATTCGAAATGGCAATAGCATCCGATTCCGATTGAAATACTAAGCCTAAAGACCTTTAACTCTCTTAGAAGAACTGGCAACAATAGTTCGACGATTTAGAGCTTTACTTTAAGAGCAAAGGCATTAAAATAGCGATTCAAAAGACACTTATTAAATACGCAAGAATAGCCCTTTATACTCCCTCTACTAATTTATCTACTTTTACTTTAATAGCTAATACAACTGCTAAGGATTTGCCAGATATATTAAATAAGCTTAGCCTAAGAGCTTTAGTAGATAATAATTAAGAATCCTAAAGGCAGATTTTGAATATAGAAAAGGAGAAGGAGTATAGGCTAGCCTTAGCCAAATGCAAGCTTAAGATTAATAGAGGTTTAAGCGACGAAGACTGAGATTTTATTTGAGTTTATAATAACGCAAAGATAAGATAGGATATATTAAAGGTAAAATACTCTTAGATAACTGCCTTTAATACCTAGCATCTACTATAGTAGATCACTTTATTTTAGTATAGAAAAGACAAAGATAGTAAGGATATAAATATAAATATAGACTCTACTTAGTCTATACTATATAAAGTGAGAAAGAGAGTAAGAGCTATAGATCTTAAGATAGCTATGACTTTTAAGGAAACTTAGCTTTTTAGTTTCCTACTCAATAGCCTCTCTCTTAAGTTTGCTATTATAAAACAATCTCTTCTTATTTAACCTAATCTTAAGATCTATAAGAAGATCGACCTCTTTCGAACTATTGAGCAAGACTTTAAAGGACGCTCTAAATCGGCAAATGCCGCGTTATAGGGCAACGATAAGCCTAAGAAGAGGAAGGAGCGTAGGATAAGCCCTTAAGCTTATCGGGGATGCTACTTTTATAATAGTGCTTATAATATTACTAATTGTAAAGTTAGAAGGCAACTAATCGATATAGTCGCCAGCTTTAATATTAAAAAGCAATTAAAGCAGAAGTTAAGAAGCAAACTGCCCTTATCCTACTGAAGGCCGCAACTATTAAAGAAAGGCAAAGGAAAAGGCTATTTAGCTAAAACTTTAGCAGATACCTTTAATAATAATAGTAGGTTATTTAAACCTAAATCCACTTTTAATAATTTAAATAATAATTATAATAAAGATGCCTATATTTTAAAAGCCGATCTTTATAAGATCTTTGAATCTAATTAGTATAGTAATACTAGTTGTATAGCATATATAATTGACAAACCCTACCTATTTAAAGGCCCGCTTATTAAAATAAAAAGGCACTCTATTAAGGTTAGTAATAGAAGGTTATATATAGACTCGATAGGTATAGTAGAGATAAATATTGCTAGCGTTTCTTTCCTTTTATAAAATGTTCTCCTTATACTTAGCTTAAGTATTAATCTTTTATCTAACTATAAGATCTATATAGAATTGAATTATATAAGAGTTTTTAATAATCAATTTATATAATTTATAAATAATAATTATAAAGTGATCTTTAAAGTTAAAATTAAAGATAGACTTTATATTATCTTAAAGGTGATATTATAGAAATTGACTCCTAGGCTAGACCTATAAGTGGATTCCTTTAAGGAAAGTGCACTCTTTGCCCTAATACAATTAAGTAAAGATAAGGAGAATAGATGGACTTCTAAGCTAGGATCGCAAGTAAAATTCGCGAAAATGACTCTTAAGCTAGGATTATAGGTAGAGTATAAGGTATCCTTAAAGATGACTCTTAAGCTAGGATTATAAGTGAATTTAGTAGAAATGACTCCTAAGCTAGGACCGTAAGTGGATTTTGCAAATTTGCTAATAATGACTCTTAGGCTAAGACTATAAGTGAAATTCGCAAATTCGTTAGAGACGACTCCTAAGCTAGGACTGCGAGTAGATCTTGCGGTTTTATTAAAAACGACTCTTAAGCCAGGCTTGCAATTGGAAAATAGCAAAACCTTAAACTACTATCACTAGTCCTTTCTAGCTGCTAATAATAAAGCATCGACTAATAATAGGCTACTAAAGCTATTAGAAGCTGAAAGCCTATTAAGGTATTAGCTAATATATAGAAGATTTGCATATTTAAGGCTAGAGAAATTAAAGGACCTATATAAGGTCTTAACCTTAAAATGGAAGATCTAAGTACTAAAGGATCGCCTAGTATACCGAATTTATAAGTTAATAAAACTTTAAAATCGGACGCAAACTAAGCTTAATCTATAGAAAGATTTAATACTAGCACTAATATCTATTAATACTGCTAGACTATTTATAACTTCGATTAAAGGAAATAATTAGTTTTCTTAAATAGTAGATAACTCTACTTAATAGATATAAACCATTTGCGCTAAGACCAAATCTAAGCTTATAGAAAAGCTGGAAACTTAGAAAGTGATAGAAGAACGCCAGACCTAGTTAAAGCTAATAGCTATTAAGTCTAATAATATATTAAAGATTAGGGCAAAGCTTAATAAATAGGTAAAATAAGGAGTTTATTATAAACCAACTATAATATATAAAGGTTCCTATTAAAATAGCATCGCTAAGCGAAGCATCTAGCAAGTAGAGACTGATTGTCGCGCTCTACTGCGAGATACTGACTTACTATTGGAATTCTAAGACCTTGCGATTAAAGCAGACGTATACCTGCGAAATAGAATAGGTAGTAGACTAATAATCAATAGCACCCGAATATCACTATATAAGGTATATTTCAAATAGAAACTAAGCCTAGACTATATCTGCGTTTTTAAAAGCATTTGCTACTCTTATATCAGCCCGAAGTCTTGGCCCGCGGGTATAAAGAGTAAGAAGCTAATAGACCGAGGTAGAGAGTATATATTTGTTAGGTATATTAAATAGATAATAAAGTAATAGATAGTATACGCGCTAGACTTAAGGCGAGTAATTATATCCTTAGTAGTTAAGTTTAATAAATCTCAAAATAGAGAGGAGCTATCCTTAAAGCTCTATATACTTAGAGATTCGCAAGGTATACTACTCGATAGTA
The DNA here is from genome assembly GCA_024741835.1 of Diplocarpon mali. NCBI lineage: Eukaryota > Fungi > Ascomycota > Leotiomycetes > Helotiales > Drepanopezizaceae > Diplocarpon > Diplocarpon mali. Next base: position 9,171 of record JAENRP010000617.1, on the reverse strand, counting down.
ATACTATTAAGCTAAACTAATAACCCCTCTCTTTAAGCTTAGGTATATTAAGCGTACCTACTAATCGACGACCTGCTAGTCGCCTAAAGGCCGAATAGACTATTCCTATCGTCTGCGAACTGCTTAAAGTATAGAATAACTTTGATATTATTATCCCTTTAGTTAAAGCACCTATAGTAAAGGATATTCCTAAAATAGGTATAAGTAATAATAAGCCTTTACTATTAGAAAGCGGTTCCTTAGATAATAAGCCTATAGAACCTACAGCCGAACCTACGCTTTTAAAGAGGAATAGAGACCTAGAACTAGAAGATACCTTAAATAAACGCAAGTCCAAGCGTATCTAGGCCATAATAGCGCATAGGATCTATAAGCTTAAACTCTAATAGAGCTTTAATAAAGATAATGCGTTCTTAACCGCTAAAGGGATAATGAAAATCTCTCTTCTAAAGATATATAATAAAGCTATTAATAACTTAAAGAATAGAGTAGTATAAAATAAGGCAATTTAAAAGGAGATAAGCTCTCTTATTGCAAATGGCATATAGATAAAGGAACCGACGCCAAAGGACGTAAACCTAGTATTAACAAAGTGGGTCTTTATAATTAAGATATATGCAGATAGGACCCTAGAATATTATAAGGCAAGGCTTATAGCTAAGGGCTTCTCCTAATAGTATAGAAAAGACTACTTCGATATATTCGCGCTGACAGTTCGCATAGATACCCTTTGCATATTTATAGCAATAGTAGCTGCTAAGGACCTTAAATGTAGATAGTACGATATTAAAAATGCATTTACTAAAGCGATTATAAAAGAACGGATTTTTCTCTCTTAACCTAACGGTATTCTTATATATGCTAGCCACTCCCTTTGTATACTCCGCAGTATCTATAGGCTTAAATAATCAGCTTATAATTAGAACCTCTTATATAGCTCTACTCTAGTAGAAATAGGATTCGTTTAAAGCCTAGCTGACCCTTGTCTATTTACCTATATTAAGCGTAGAATCAAGTTGCTACTATATATCGACGATATTACTATAGCTGCGAAAACAACTATTCAATTGGATTAGTTCTTTATAACAATTCGGAAACGTTTTAATACTAAGGATCTAAAGGGAATTTATAAGATCCTTAGCATTTGCGTTATAAGGAACCGCTCTATTTAAGAACTCTAATTGGATTAAAAGTAGTATATTAAAAAGATCCTAAACCGAATAGGACTCTTTACTTATACTCTTAACTTTAAGCCAAAGCGTACTCTAATTGAAGGAAAGTATAATAAGTTAGAGCCTATTAATGAAAATAAGTAGAAAGGAGATTTGAAAAAGTACTAATAGGATATTAGAGCAATTATATATACTATAGTATATATAAGACCAGATATTACCTTTATTACTAAACAACTTAGTCAGAACTTAAAGGATCTAACGATTCGATATAAGAATGTAGTCAAGCGACTTAAAAGGTACCTTTGATCGATAATCATATAAAAGGTAAGATATAGACTAATAAAATATATAAGCGCAAAGCTTAAGGTATATACCGATTCTAATTAAGCAAATATAAAAGGTCGGAAAAGTATATCTAAAAGCGTAGCAATACTATATAGTAGACCTATATTATAAGGAAGTAGGAAGTAGAAATCAATAGCTACTATAAGCACTAAGGCTAAATATATATTAATATTATCAAATTATAAGTAAGGATTATAGATCGCCTAAGTTTTAAAAGATATAGGTTTTATTAAGTATATTAAATGAGATAGGAACTGTATTAATCTTTAAGTAGATAATATAGAAGCGATTGCACTTGCAAAGAATCCATACTTATATAAGCGATCGAAATATATCAATATTGCCTACTACTTTATCTATAACCTTATTGCAAAGAATAAGTTATTAATTACCTATATCCTAACCGATCAAATAGTAGTAGATAGATTTATAAAGCTACTAGAGACGGTTGCAAAGTTCAAAGCGTTTAAAGATATACTAGGGTTGCAGAAGATAGTAGGGGCTTAGCAGGCTTAAGGACGACTCCTAGGCCTACCTTATAAGTCAAGTCATATAGTTTTATAAAGGAACGCTTTTAGAAATTTGACTCCTAGTCCCGCCCTACAAGTAGGATTGGTGATTTTAATAGAGGTTGCTATTAATTGATTGTTTTTAATTTAAAGAGATACTTAAGAGTTGGATTAGCGTAAAAGGATAGTTATTGTTTTCCCGACTGCAGGTCAATTGAAGTAAGGTCTAAGTAGAGGTATTAAGATAGGTGATATAGCTATTATTCTAATATATTATCATATAACCTTACTGCTTAGTTAGTAGGATATTAATATATATATAGCTATAGGTAAGAAAGGAGTAACCTTCCTTCCTTAACTCTTACTAATATATCGACCATCGACCTTTAGAAGTTTCTATTACCTACTGCGCCGACTCACTTAAGCTCAATAAAGTAATATAAAACTCGCACTTTTTAATATCTACTTAAAGGCTAGCCTTTAAGAGTCGTTTTAACACCTTTTTAATATAACCTTAGTGCTCCTTAATATTCTTAAAGTAAATTAAAATATTATTTAAATATGCTATATAAAAATCATTTAAGTAATTTAAAAGAATATTATTCATATACTGCTAGTAAGTACTAGGTCTATTATAAAGGCCGAATAAGAGAACCTTGCATTTATAGGATCTATACCTTATTTGAAAGGTAGTATATTCCTTTGATTTAAGGTCTATTTATATTCGATTAAAAGCGGCCCGAATATCCAATTTTATAAAAATTCTAACTTTGGATACTCGCCTTAAAAGCTCATCTATCCTCGGAATTAGGTAAGCGTCTTTCCGAGTTAGTGCGTTTAGCTTCTGGTAGTCTATATAAAATCAGAGGCTACCGTCGGCCTTCTTTATAAATAGCACTAGCGAAGCAAAGGGGCTAGTACTTATCTTAATAAAGCCTTTGTCTAAATTCTCAAGTAAGTACTCCTTTATAACCTTAAGCTTCTCGGTAGATTAACGGTAGAGGGGCGAATAGGCGTTAAGCAAGGGCCCTTCTAGCTATATCTTATAATTATAGTACTAATAGGGAGGAAGGGTATCTGCATCCCTTTTTAAAAAGGCTTATCTTAGCGATCGGTACTATTTTAAGAGTTGATTATTAATTAGCTTTTCAATATCGGGATTCTTAGGCTTATATCTTTCCTTTAGAATCCTATCCACTTTATAAATACTAATTTGAAAGAACTCAGTCTCCTTACACTTTATATTATAATAAAAGGCGTTAGTGCTAATTTCGCAAATAGGAACCGCAGCTTTAGGGCATTTGCAAATAGGGTTAGAATATAGTCGATTCGTATTAGACTATTTTCCTAGATCCGGCTTAATTATAGGCAAGGGCGCTGGCCTAGTAATAGCAATAGGGATCTTGCGCTTAGCTAAGACTATTAAATTAATGTTAGACTGTCTTCTATTAATCTATTAAGCTTTGTCTATAGCCATTTCCTATTCTTTACAATTGATATCAGCTTAATAATCGGATCGGATCCGAAGTCCTTTAAAAGGAGGAAGACGAATGACGATTTCCTTTGCGAATTAGGGAAATAGGAGGTAATATAAAGGCTATATAAATCGGTTTTCCTTTAGATCAAGTTTGAGTTAGAATCGGCGTATCCATTTGACTCTAATAATAGTATTACGCTAGCTAAGGTCGAGAATAACTTAAGGGTAGTTATAAATACGCCTTCTATTAATTGTTAAATGAAAGCGCATATAGTGCATAGCTTGCGTATAAATAGTATTTTAAAATCTATAGATAGGAATAGGGGCTGGAAGAGGAAGAATTTTAAAGCTAGTCGCTTTCGAAAGATATATAAAAAGAGAATGATTTAAAAACAGGTAATTAAGGGCTTTAGTATCTATTAAAGCTAATAATAATACTCTAAGTCTATTTATACTAATAGTATAAGAGGTTAGGAATTGCTTCCTTCCTATTAAAGAGTTAAGATCTAGCTTTAATAAGTCGCACTTTCGCAAGCTTAAGTAAGAGTCTTTTCCTAAGCCTCTTTATTTTCTTAATCTTCTTCTATTTTAACCCTATTCTTAGTTAAGTCTAAAGTCGGATCAGCTTCCTTTATATCTTTTAAGGTATTGATCTTACTTATAGAAGGACACTCGGTCTTATAGTGACTAGTTTTACTATAGGTCTAGTAGGTAGCTTGCTTAAGAGGCAAAGCAAGAGAACTAGCCTTAACTGGCGTATCTTAGCGAAAAGGGGTAGTCGGCTTTAGGGCTAGCGTCTTAGAAACTCGGGTGGTACTTCCGGCGCTTAGACCGCAAGCGGTCTTATTAAAGAGCGAACCGGATATCTTTTAATATAATACTAAGGTCGCCTTACTTTTAATTAAAGGGTTAAGGAGTTAATTGCTTTGATATTTAGTATTAAAGGCGTTCAATTAGTTAATTATAATAGTATAGTCCTTCCCTTAAAAGGCCTTAGCTAAGGCGTAGGCAGCTTTAAGCTAAGGGGTAATCTTATTCTATATAAAGAAGAACTACTTAGATCTTAAGACCTTTCCTTAGATCGCAGTAGATTGGAATCGGGCTTAAAACTAAGGGAAAGTTTCTTTAGAATAACCGGCTTCTCTTATATAAAGGTAATGAAAAGTAGATCGAAATAGGTCTACCTCTTAACTAGTTAAAAAGTAATTGCTTAGCAGTTCTACTATTTTCTAATAGTTTTAAAAGGGGTTAGTCTTTAAGAGGTACTAGGGTTTGAGGTACGTTCGGGCTTATCCTATAGTAGATCCTTAAATAAGGGCTCGGCGAGCTCGCTTATTTAAGTATAAGTCCGTATTAACTTATAATCGATCTTAAACTAAAGCTAACTACTACTTATATATTAAAGAGGTCCTATTATTAAAAGGGGTGATCTTTTCAGTTAGCTGAATTTTCATCTATTTTATATCTGTATCGACTTTTAAAGGAGGCTAGGTCTTACTTTATTAAAGGTAAGTGGATTCTCGCTTAGTAGTCTAATATATGCGCTAAGCCGTCTCTTGGCTTTAATAAACTAGGGTCTTTAGGCTAGAGATAGCCTAGGCTATCCTACTAATCTCACTTTGCAATTGTTAATTAGATTGATCTTAGCATTATAAGGATTCCTTTAAACCTAAGACTATTCCTTATAATACATTTAGGTTTAAAAAGTCTCGTTTATCTTAATTGGCTCGGCTATAGCATTATAGTCTCTTGCCTTTGGCGGCAGAGGAAGGTCCGGCCCTAAGGGCTAGGGTAAGGGTACTCCTTATAGAAGTTAGTTCCTTAAACGAATTAAGTACATTTTATATTTGCTAACTTCTAGCTAGTAGGGAATTCATTTTACCAATTTTGGTTTCAATAGTAATTCGGTTAAAAAGGGGTTTTATAGAAAAAGGGTTCTAATAGCGTAGTGCTCTCTTAACTTCTGCTTATAGCACTTCTATAAAAGGAATAGTTAAGAAAATCCGGCTAATGAAAGCATTCTTCAATTATACTAGTTAATAAGCTATACTTAAGCTCTTAGTTTGTCTAAGAGATCTCTAGGATCCTAACTCTATCGAAAGTTGAAATAATTACAAATCGAATTTCAAAAGGGGTAGGATATTATTAAAAGCCGTCCTTGGCAGAGATGAACTTTTTCATTTAATATAATAATATAGAACCGCTAAAGTGCAAGATCAAGTATAGGAGTAAGAAGTGGTGTAAAAGGCGTATTCTATAGGTCTAATACAAAGGAAATAAAGAAGTTAGAGAGCCCTCCTTATAGGAGAGCCCTTCTCCCTTATATACATTAGTAGCTTAAGGCTCTTTGCCCATTTATATAATATTATATAAGAATATCCTTTTGCACCTTTAGGGTCGATTCGAAATAACCCTATATCAAATCGAGATTGCAAAACCTTAAAACGCTATAAACGCCGTACTCCTGGGTAATTGCATCAGTTGGGGGTGCAGCTGTTATAGTAGCATCCCTAATGAGCTCAAGGGCTCGTCCCGCGCTCCTTCCTCTTCTTAGGCTTATCGTTGCCCTATAACGCAGCATTTGCCGATTTAAAGCGTCCTTTAAGGTCTTGCTTAATAGTTCAAAGGAGGTTGATCTTCTTATAGATCTTAAGGTTAGGTTAGATAAGAAGAGATTGTTTTATAATAGCAAACTTAAAAGGAAGGCTATTAAATAGGAAACTAAAAAGCTAAGTTTCCCTAAAAGTTATAACTATCCTAGGATCTACAGCTCTTACTCTCTTCCTTACTTTATATAGTATAGACTAGGCAAAGTCTATATTTATATCTATATCCTTGCTATCTTTATCTTTTTTATACTAAAATAAAGTAATCCGCTATAGCAGATGCTAGGTATTAAAGGCAGTTATCTAAGAGTATTTTGCCTTTAATATATCCTATCTTATCTTTGCATTATTATAAACTCAAATAAAATCTCTATCTTTATCGCTTAAACCTCTATTAATCTTAAGCTTGCATTTAGCTAAGGCTAGCTTATACTCCTTCTCCTTTTCTACATTTAAAATCTGCCTTTAAGAATCTTAATTATTATCTATTAAGGCTCTTAGGCTAAGCTTATTTAGTATATTTGGCAAATCTTTAGCAGTTATATTAGCTATTAAAGTGGAAGTGGACGAATTAGTAGAAGGAGTATAGGAGGCTATTCTTACGTATTTAATAAGTGTCTTTTAAATTGCCATTTCAATGCCTTTGCTTTTAAAGTAAAGTTCTAAATCGTCGAACCATTATTGCCAGTTCTTTTAAGAGAGTTAGAGGTCTCTAGGCCTAGTGTTTCGATCGGAATCAGAAGCTATTGCCGTTTCGAATAGAATTGCGTTTAAAATCAAATAAATTAAATGGTTAAAGGCACTCCTCCTATTGAAAAGTTGAAATAATTAAATAGCAGGTATTATAAAAGTATTAAATAGAGAGGAAGTCCTCTTATCGAAAAGGGTTTTTTTTTTTAGACTATAATATAGGGAATCACACCTCCTACAAAATACAATAAAGTAAGGAATCATACCTCTTGCAGTACCAAAGGGGTTATAGAGCAAGGAATCACACCTCTTGTAATACGGGTTAGCTAAATAGGGAATTATACCTCCTATTTGCCAATTGCTCGCCTCTTACTACAAGTCTCGTTCAACTTCCTACTAATAGTTGCAACATAAGTGCTTTCTAAGGGAAGTCAATAATCTATTATCGGTCTATCCAGGACTTATAACCTATTAAGCTTAAGTAAGTCGGCGCAATAGGTAATAGAAACTTCTAAAGGTCGATAGTCGATATATTAGTAAGAGTTAGGGAAGGAAGGTTACCCCTTTCTTACCTACAGCTATATACGTATCAATATCCTACTGACTAAGCAGTAGGGTCATATGACAATACATCGGAGTGATAGCTGTATCACCCATCTCAACAATATCTATCTTTTACCCCCCAGCCTAGGGGCGCCCCTATCTTATCACCAGCCCATGGGCAGTCCGCAGGGCCAATCATCGCGGCTCGACCTCTATCTGAGGGGCATGTTGGCTTCTGTAGCCCCTGTGCGACTGACGGCTCATCTCATCGGGCCGGGCTGTGGCGGCTCGCTCGTTTCGTCGGGGGGGGTGTCGCTCTCGTCATCAACAAACAACCACGACGACGGCGACGACGACGACAACCACGACCACTTCCGAGGGGGTTTTTCAGGTCCAGGTGCACGAGAAATCAGTTTTCCGGTTCGGTTGCGGTGGCAGGGCGGAGGTCTGGCGATGCGCTGAATAACACTTGAAGTGACAAAGCCACCTTGGCGACAACCTTCAGATCAATCTCACCACGCTACCGCCGCCCTCCCTGCACTCGATCACCAACGCCCGGCCGTCTGATAAGAGCATCTCTGCACGTCTCCTCGGCCCCAGGGCTGGAAGCAGTCTCCACAGGCCACGGTACAGCCAGCATCATCCTGGGCTACCCATCAGCGCGCAATCTCGAGTCCGAGGGTCGGGAAATCAGAGACGTACCAAACGTAGGGGTGGTAATACCTCAGAAAAGGGGAAAAAGGTTGTTGTATTAGGTATGGTACAGTCGTGGGTTTTATCCCCCTGCACTAGCGCCCACTTGCCCTATTCTAGCCTATTCAGGACTAGCACTCCACAGTACCCAGCAGACGTCACGTGAATCGGGTCAGGTCTCGGTCAGCCTCGGGGGCGGGGGGTGCGCGTGTGAGGAGATGGGGAGAGCTGCGATGCTGATCACCGGCTGGATCGTCGAGGCTTGGACGAAGAGCCTCGGAGAGAGTCGCCGTGGAGCGGGTCACGGGGTAGGTAGGTAGGTATACCGGCGATTGGGGTTGCAGTGTCATTTCGTTGGGAGGATGGAAGAAGGAATTCTGGATGGCCGGGGATCGTCGCGTATCCAAGCTGACAGCACTTTCACGACGGAGGCCGTTGCACCAGAGAGCCAGTTGGTGTTCGAGAGATCTTACGCCTGGCTTGTCTGTGCAAGGTATCGTCTATGTGGACAGGCCCACAAGGCTGAAGCGGGGAGATATCCCCGTTGCAGGCTGAGTAAACAAACGCCATGCGAAGGTACATCCATCCTTGCAATTGCACTCCAACATACATCTGAAGATACGCGAATGCGGTGTCTGCGCCGGATGAAGTGCTCGACTAGGGCCGATCACAAGAGTATTCTGATCCTTTTGATCAGCGTCTATCGGTCATGAAAACACCTATAGAGTACGGCAGAGTGGTATCTACGGACCACCTTCTCGACAGAGGACAAGAAGAAACCCGCTATGTTGTAAAAAAGACCCGTGCCAAGCTACCTGATACCCTCCATTTATACAGGTTCCGGGGGAGAGATGAGCGTGCACCCCCGATTGTCTGTTTTCCGAGTGCGGTGGATCGAAACGGCGCGCCGAATGGTATTCCACTAGCGGAAAAAGAAGATTGCGCTTCTGAGAACCAGATGTGCAGAGCCGAATAGCTGGTGGACTGTCGGGAGCTTGGTCTGTTGGAATCGAATATATGTTACTATATATTACTATATATTACTATATATTACTATATATTACTATATATTACTATATATTACTATATATTACTATATATTACTATATATTACTATATATTACTATATATTA
>JAENRP010000616.1:0-13727 GCA_024741835.1 Diplocarpon mali | reverse complement strand
AAAAAAGAAAGGATGTGTACACTCATTAGAGGGTCCCATCAACGCAGGGCAGTAGAGGATATACTCGTTTACTCGCACGGTACGAGTGCGCGGACTCGCGTTGGCACCTTTGCACCTGTCCGCGTGCATGCACACTCATACCTACTTAATCCCCCCTCTCCCTTCTTCCCCATGCCCAGTTAAACCTCCCCTCTCCCGGCATGGAAATCCTCATTCCCCAATCCTCTTCACGATGCGTACCACCACCAGCTTTGCTCGGTCCCAGAGGGGCTGGAGCCTCATCGCGGCTCTGCTGCTCATCACTAGTACGTGCCGTGCGGTTGACGTGCTTCTTCTCAATCCCCAGCCATGACAAGACGACACAGCACAAGACAGGACAGGACCTGCTAACTCAACTCCTACCCTCGCAGGCTTCTGTCTGCTCCAGACGCGCCGGGAGGTCTGGTCATCGACCGGCACATGGGCGACCTGGCCCTCCACCTCTCGCTCTCCATATCCCACGAGCCCCACGACTCGCGGCTACCTGCGCCCGGGCTTGGACGCGCCGCTCGCAGGTGGCATTCCCCTCCGCATCATGGGCCTGGGCGCCTCGACCGTCTTCGGTGCCGAGAGTTTCGACCAGACGGGCTGGCGACGCACCTTGCGACAGAGACTCGTGCGGGCCGGAAACCCGGTCAACATGGTCGGGGCGGCGCGGACCGGGGACATGGTCGACAACGACGTCGAGGCCTACCCCGGCGTCCGGCTGGATGAGATCTACGGGTACGCGCAGGGCTCGGTGCCCACGACCAAGCCCAACCTGGTGATTCTCTACGCCGGATCCAACGACAACTTCCAGAACGCCAGCCTGCCGCTGCTGTTCAAGCGCTACCATGCGCTCGCGCAGTACGTCCTCCGGGCATCCCCGAGAGCGACGCTCGTCATGAGCACTCTCATGCCCACGACCGAGACGGAGATGTGGGGTGGCCAGGACCGCGTGGGCGTCTGCAACGTGCAGCTGCGGCGCGTCTTCCGCGTGCTGCGGCGCGAGGGGAGGCCGGTCGTCCTGGTCGAGATGGACGACCCGGACGGCGTGCAGATCGAGAACCTGGCGTGGGATCACATGCACCCCTCGGCCGCCGGCTACGAGATCATGAGCAGGAAGTTCTTCGAGGCGATCCTGGAGGCTGACGCGAGGGGCTTTCTGCAAGCCCCGGAGTATGTGGATAGGATGGTCGACGATGGCGATGAGGGCCGGCTTGACTGGCAAGCGATGAAGAAGCTGCGTGAGGAGGCGAGGCAGAAGCAGGCGCAGGAGGCGGCGGAGGAGGCGGCTGTGACGATGATGATCGAGGAGCTGCAAGCTAGTCCTTGGGATGGGGAGCCGCCATTCATCCCTCCCAAGGCACCGGTACCGCCGCCCTCGCCGCCGTGGGGGGAGGGAGATATGGGCGGAGTCTGAAGTGGACCTCAAGTCGAGTCTGTCGCGATGGGAATTGAAAAGGTACCTTGTGATCAGAATGAGAGGGCCCGAATCATGCACGTGATCTAACCGAATAACAACATCTGGTCGGTATCTTGACCACAAATACCTCCCAGCTTCTCGTCCCAGCGAAGAGATGGCTATGATGGTGCATCTATCTCTCCGAGTGAGCTGAGCCTACACAGAGAGACGTTGGTAAAGAAATGCTATTCTGGTATGCCTGCAAAGTACTTGGACAATGAAATCAATGTACGCTCACGCAATTCCGAGTGCTGATGGGTTGCGGCGAGCAAAGAGCAGTCTTCCTTTGTGGATCCTGCGTATGAGAACAGGAGCTAGCACACCGCGACGTTTCTCTCCAAGTAGCAACGAGGTTTCCGCCAACGGATCATCAGCAGCTTTGGCCGGAACAAGAGCAGTCTACCGAATAGCGAAAATCCCTACGAGCCAAGCACCCCACGGTGACAGTTACCCTGTGTCTGGCATACAGAGAGTAGACGCCGAGAGAAGAGACCGGGTCGCTTCTCTCGGTATCACCTGGCATGGCCGAAGTCCCCAAGAACGGCCGCTTCGCGCCCACCGAGTTCGTAGTCGAGCGCCCCTTGTCATCTCGAGAGATCTACACGGCTCATCCACATCAGCAGCTCTCGAATCTCCTCCCGATGAACTCGAATCCACGCGTGCCATTCAGATCTTCTGCCGAAACCAAATGTCGGAAAGCCTGACTAGCATCTAAAATCCCCGCTTTGATCTGACTGCCCCACAGCTCCTGTCGGTGGCTGCATGACCGACCTCCTGCACATCACCCTCGAAGGGCTTCCTCGAAGCCGATTCTCCGTGGATGCATGGCTCTGCTGCACGGGACCGGCTCACCCTTCCGTTCCTTGGATACACGCCGACCTTGCGTTCCCGTTGCCCATGCTGACGCGTGCACGTGTCCCGGAAAACACTATATAATACCAACCTAGCACCGCCCCTTTCGCAGGTGTTACCGTGGAATTCTCCTTCAAGTTCGTGGCCCAGTTAAGCAGCAAGTCCGACCAGGGGTTGATCGAAGCAGATGGTGCTGGACGCGCTATCGGCGTTTTCCCACCTGCGCTGTCTCGAGGTCTGACTTCGGTAGGTATCGTTCTCCATTCAATAACGATCAAGGTCGGTTTTGAGCTATACGTTCAAGTAGTGCATAAAGGGGTGTCGAAATGAGAAATATGCGCAGTCAGAAGGCATCGCATGAAATATTATTACAGGGTCATTTGCCACTTTCTTTCGTAAATTTTAATCGCCACTATAGCACCGAAATAATACTTCCATTCACCTTGGATTCAACCAGTGTCAGCCCACCGCTGCAAATTACACCTCCCCCGCTCGAATTGGGTGCGCCACGTATTCTGCACATTCCATACACGACAATGCACGATAGGACCTGGATCTAGACCTACCAATCAAGGAATTGATTCGCTCTAGGGATAAGCATTGCTGAACTACCTTGAGAACGGGTACGCCTAAGATCCAGCGCGGTGCGGACCGTCACGCGTCCAATGCCGCGTAGCATGGAGTAGATCAAGGTGGGGACGAGAGCATGGCAGCAGCGGAGGTCGCGTACTCTGTGCTGTGGACAAAGAGATATGCCGAGCCAATAGTCCGAGCCATGCACCCATCGGGCAAATCATTCCAAACAACCGTCTGTCCAAAGATGCCCGACGGCCGAGGATTGTATAGCTTGGCTAGCGGCCACTGACCTAGAGCCCACAAGACGGGGCCAGGTGTGAGAGTAGCTGGCCAGTTGGAGCCGAAGTATGGAATCCAGATCCTCAACCGAAGCCCACATGGTCCAGCCTGATCCCGCCGTCAAGCAGACCAAGTAATTGGACATCCAGCTCAAAGAACTCATCCGTCGCATCGCCAAAATCTCGCAGAAAGCCCCAATTTTCAGGCGATTGTTCAGTCTCAGTGCCGTGACTCGACTGGTGCCCATCTGAAGCAGGTAGAGCGGACAGCTTACCGGACTTCTCCTCGGGCGAGGGGGAACGCAGAACTCTATTATGAGTGTTGAGATTGCGTAGATCTGGTGGCAAGTCAAACACTGATGATATTAGCAGTTTTGCCCAGAAACGAGAATTGATGCAAAGACTCACTGTCAGCCAGCATCTGTTGTCGGGCCCCAGCACTCTTCCAAGATTTACCTAGTACGGAGAGCCAGCGAATACACAGTCGGAGCCTTCGCTGAGTCTCGGGGTCGGATTCCTTGCTGTTCTTGGAGTGATACAACAAAGTGCTCGCTGCCGTGAAGACACTGAACACCATGTCACATGGTAGTCCTAGAAGCCGATCAAAGTATTTCTCCAGGACTATGCATATATTGTTTGCAGATTCGAGACAAATATCGAAGGGGTTGGTCTGTTCGGCTGATGCAGGATTGGATGACCAGCGGGCGATGAACGGGCGATGGAGTAATATAGTAGCATGCCAGTTGATCTATACAATACGTTAGAGTCGGTCATCGTAAAAGCCGCTTGGCACTGACCACATAGTTAGTGACCGCCGCAGGGACGGATGTCAGGTCCTTGCTCAGATCCAAACGCAGTGGTGACGCCTCCATGTCCTTTTCCCACTGCTGAAAAGCTCCCCAGATCTCCATCCTCTTCGCTTCTCCCGCGGCACGATTCTCGCGGATAACTCTCCGGGCAGCAATTCCGTAGACCTCCCGTGACATCTTTTCGATATTCTTCGACAGCCCAATCGTCGAGTGCAGACCAGAAATGGTGCGGAGCTTGATAGAAGTATTTCGAAACAGTCCCAGAGATACCTGATTCCCGGCTTGGCAAGACATCAGCTCGAACTCGTCGGCCTCATCAACCGAAGGATACGGGCAGTCTGCTTCTTCGGCTCGAAGAAAGACGGGCTTGCCCATGTCAGTAGCAATCAACTTTTCGAGAATATACAGGTTCCACCAGAGGCGAGACTTGATTTCGGCTTGAATCGGATTGTCCAGCTCGGATGCACGATGCAGTCGCAAATCGATCGCCATGCCAGCTGCTAACGAGCACAGCATAGCAGCCCTCGCATATTCCGCAACACCATGCTGCTGCAGCGCCAATATGGTGAGAACTTGGCAGCTTGTAATTGTCGGCTTCAAGGCATTGATAATTGGTATTTGTCCCTCCCCAACCCCATCGCTCTGTAGAATATCCAGTGCGTCTTGCAAGAACTGGCCTGGCTCGGGATATTTCTGCATGATGCTGTTCGGGACATATTGCGTCGGCCTGTCCACACACGACGCGATTGAGAATATAGCAGCTACCAAAGCCGGGGGCATAATAGCGCTGGGAGAAGCATAGTCGAGGGAGTTGTAGAGGGGTTTGTAGAGGATTGGCCAGAGCGGGTGCAGGCAGTTGAAGTACGTTTGCAGGAGCCGCGTTGAGAGTTCTGGGGACACGTTTTGAGAGAGAGTGGTGGTAGGTATCTGGGTAGATGCTCGCAAGATTTCAGGCGGATCTGGCAGTGTATTGTTCCGACTTTCGGGTACGGACTGCCCACTGGGGGATTGAGAGTATGTCTGTGGAGGACGAGCACGAGGAGCTTGGTTCTCCCCGAGCCTGGTTCTGACTCTGCTATAAAGAAGTCAGAGATACCTCGCAGATGAACAAGAGGTGCATGGATATTAGGATGACGAAGTTCTCGCGCCAATGCAGGGACAATTGCTGCTATACGGCGCATTCATGGAGCCTAGACTGACCTGCGCTTGGATACTCCGTATGTACAGTCCACCCCTTTATAATGGCATGAGGTACAGATGGGTACAATGCCATCGCACTGCAACAAATGTGAATAAGAATTCAGAGAGAGGGCGGACAGGATTGTGATTGTGGTGAGGGACGAACCTTGATCTTCTTCAACCCACAAGGCTGACAGGCTTGCGATACACGCTTCCGAGGCTCGGGCAGTGGGCGGTGAGGCGGATCTGCCACCGGGAGAGGATTCATTGTTGGTCGGGTCTCTGCTGGGAGGCATCTAAGAGTTTTCGAATTCTTGGGTTTGGGTGCAGCGGTGCGCGTTGTAATTGCGCATCAATAGACGGGGACGTTTGGAGTTGTAAGAAATTTAGGAGATGAAGTTACGTCTGAGAGAGGAGACGTAGGCCGTGGGCTTCGGGCCGTGGACCCGAATCTGCCCCGGCCCACAAGGCGCCCTGCTTGGTATTTGGACAGTAATGATTCGAAGTATCCTGGCAGTGTTATCGCACCAATCTTGCATTCACTCTCGCATCATCTAACCGGATTTTGGAAATGTAGGAGAGGCTATTTCTGGGGTGAGTCCAATTTTGTATGTATATATACCGGTGTTCTGGACCTTTTTTCAGTTCTTCTGACGGACTCCTTCTCTTTCTCTCTATATACTATGATGGTAACTAACATCTACAGCGTATATAAGACACTGCCCAGGCCCCACCATCCTGAATACCCACCATCTCTCATCCAATGCTCACAACAAAGGTCTTTGGACTACCATTGACAAACCCTGACTGGTCAATCCCTCCGCCCCCAGCTGGGACATCATCATAGGGAAAAGCATACCCCCTCCTATCAATATTCGCTTCATGGACAAGCCGCGCATAGTGATTCGTGATAGGCGTCTTATAGTAATCGTTCACCTTCTCAGCATTAGGATGCACCTGATCATTCAGTAGCGTCGATCTATTGAACCCGGCGCAGATGCGTGCGGTCAGCGGACCGAGAGCACCGGCATTGTCAGCGAAGGGCCCCGAGGAACAGCTGAAGATGTCTGCTGTGGACGGTTTGCCGAATGACCCGAGACCAGGGAAGTTAATGGCGTTGCTGGAGACCTGGCCGTTGACTTGCCCCCAGTGAGCTTGTGTGTCGATAGCGAGTGGAGTCGTGGTGTACATGTCGAAGACTTGGTTGACATAGGAGTCGTAGTAACCTTGAAAAAGGTTTCCACCCGCCATTACTATTGCGTTATTAGGGCTCAAGACACGGAGGGGTTTACTAATACCGAGGTGAGTAGTGGTTATGGGATTGTGATATTGGGCACTGACCCATTAGCCACGTGTACAAGCTTATCCCAATCCGTACCATCAATCGAGTTCTGCGACTGCAGCCCGTCAACAAGCTGCTGCAGTCCTTCGGGCTTCAGTCCCAGGACCTTTTGATCATCTCCCTCGGTGGGCGTGAGTGTCAATGAGATAGACAGGCTGACAAAATCCACATAGCTGATGTTCGCATAGAGTAATCCATTCGCGAAAGTGAACTCGCAGAAGTCCCACTCAAGGTCAATGTTGGGATCCGAAGGATTCGAGATTGAAGGTTCGACAATAGCTGGCCCAGGATTGATCAGGAACTTAAGCTCCTTCCCTAGCGCGAACCAAATCCGGCCACCAGCTAGTTCCGGGATAGTAACAGTAGTGATGCTTCCCGGGTCTCCAAGTTTGATAGAGCAGTTTTCTGAGATAGGCTGGAGGACCTGGGCCGGCGAGGATGGGTAGTAAGGCGTCTTTCCATCGGCTTTAATCAGACAGGGATGGTTGTTGTTTTCTAGAGAAAGACCGGTGATGTATGCAAAGACGTCGCTTGACTGTGTCCTGTTCTGGAGCTGGATATTCATGGTGTTTGTTGGAGCCGTTGCGGCAGCATTTGCTACTGTTGGTGGCTGTTTAGGAGGGGAGGCCTTGGTTGCAGTCGGCAACTTTGACTTCATCGGTCCCAAAAGTTTCTGAAAAGTTGAGAAGTTGATCTGAGGGGATCTTATTGGTTACGTACCGGAATTAGAGGCATCCTGGAGGCGACTGAGGATTAGCCTGTAGCTCATTAAATATGGTCAGGCGGAAAAGTACCTGTCGAGAGGACAAAAAGACTAACTGAAACTCGAGACTTCCAAGATGAAAACATTCCAGAGATTCTGAATCAAGAGCTCTTAACGAAAATCCCGTGTCCTGTGAGGGCCCACACGCCAAAAAAAAACTCGGCTAATTTTTGTTTCAAGGACATTAAGGTGACACAACGAGACTGAACACTATCGAGTTGAGCAGCCACTTCCCAGCAGGTCTCGAGTGGTAGTGGACTGTAAATAATACTCAAGCCAGAATAGGAGATTGAAGAGGAAGGGCCCAGTACCAAATGTCTGGAAGCTTGAAGGGTAACGTAATTGAGGATCTTGACCAAACAAGGAAAAGCATGGCAGCAATGAGAGCGATGTATTGAATAGCAGGGGCATTCTTATTGATAAGGTAGGCAAGACATGTTGGTACTTGACCGAACGAAGCATAGGTTAACCCAACACCCCATTCACGCAAGTAGCTATATTGATGTCGGAGATAGAACTGAAGGTTCTTGGAAAATGAAGCTAGGTATTATTATCAGCTAAAGACTGTTATCTTCCTTACATTGATGCCCAAGAAGCTCTATCAAGATCCGAAAGAAGGATTATGAGCGTGATTACACACTAGCATGCATATCGTGACCTCGACGAGCAGAGGTGCTGGAAGTGTCGGCAGATAGGAGCAGTGGTAGAGAGGTGATATCAATCTAGTGTGTAAAAGGGGTCCGGGGAGGAGCGGCCCGCTGTGGAGCCGACACGTGACCGTATTATGACTCAGTCGAACTTCGATCCGAATACAGTACAGGAGCCCGCAACCTCGTCGGCGCACTTGCTCTGGGCACCTCCAGGCACCACATCTACCGCAGATCTGAAATCGACGCATTTGCATTTGAATTTCCAGGCCATCAGGCTTTGCCTGTAGTGAATCTACCGCAATCATGGTATACGACTGGGAGAACAAGGAGGAAATATGCTACCGCATGTACATCGAGGAGAAGAAATCGCTGGAGGAAATTATGGAATATATGAAGGAGCATCACAAGTTCGCGCCCAGGTAAGATGTCAACGATGCAAAGACGCGCTGAAGCCATGCCGCCGGACGTACTTCCCCGTATAGCGCCATCTCCATCTCGATGTCATCCCTCCTATCTGCCTCCACTCCCACTCCCAAGCTGCATCGTGGTCTGTAGTCTAGCTACTTCATTGCCCTTCAATCTATCGTACTGACCTCCACTTCTACAGCAAACGTGCATTTCAGACTCAGTTCAAGCGTTGGGACTTCCCCTCGAAGCAGAATCCCGCCCATAAGAACACGGCTCTAGTTGCACGGGTCAAGGAACTATGGGACATCAACACCTCGCAGCGGGACATGCTCAAGACCCTCAACGACGAAGGCTTCGATATTAAGGAGCGTGAGTTGATGCGTGTACGGGCCAAGAACAGATGGCTGTTGCGCGTCCCCAATGGCATGAAGACCAAGAAGAAAGATTCGGATCAAGATGTCATCAGTCAACTACAACAAGCGCTGTACCCGGGCGAGCAGATGGCGGATGCAGAGGCAGAAGAAGAACAGTTGGAGGACGTATCGATGCCGCCCGAACACATTCCACGTGGCGATTCTCCCCCTCTGAGCCCAGAGGTTATGCGGAAGAGACAGGAGCGCTTGACGAAGCTTCAGGCCGAGTCTGCAGAGCGATGGGCTTCCCGAAAGAGACGCCGTCGCACTCGTGGATGGGCAGGCTTGCCAGCAGATCCTCCGGGACCTCCGCGGTTTCCCTCCGAGACCACGATCGACGAGAGTAAAGCATTCCTCAGTCTCGACAACAGACTGTACAGGGATATTCGCGCCCGCTTCCAGCGAATATGCGAAGATGCAGATATCATCAAGAAGACGATTGCCGGTCCAGAGCGTTGGGAAGCGGCGAAGGATAGCCTTGTGCAGGAGAGCCCGCACCTGCAAGGCGTGTTCTGGGGAAATCAGGAGAACCTCGAAACCAAGAAACTGGCACTGGATGTCGTCTGTAGCGATGTCACAAAGAGAATGCGTACCTTAGAGCGGCGGATGACTATTGCTGAAGCCAAAAACTCTCTTGGGGTCAACCCCGAAGAGTCCCGTCAACTACGGAATGCTTTCTACCAAGTCCTCAAAGCCGACCACTTCACAAGCAAGCTGGAGGCTGGCGAAGAGCATTGGAAAGAGCTGAAGACGATATGGATCAATGGTTCGCAGATACTACAGGATATCCTTGCGCCCGGAGAGGACGACCCTCACCACCATGACAAAGTGAAGGCTATGGAGGTACTATGCAGAGATGTCATGAAGCGTCTCCGCGACGACCAGACCAAGCGTGACCCCACCAGAAAGAAAAAGTTCGACTCAAACTACACAGCCCCAGACCAGGATCAAGACATGAACCCTTTTGACGCCCAGGATTTCCAGACCGGTCCAGACGAAAATCTCATCCGCGCTGCTGCCCTCGCGCAAGCCCAGAGTCAAATGCAGCAAGTCCCCCAACCAGTACCGACCCAATCACGAGGTCATCCGGTATTGAATCATCAAGTTCAAGCACCGACTCTCCAATCCCAGCCACAAGCCCAGGTCAAGTATGACCACAATGATATGCAGATCGATCCCTCACTCCTTCTCGCCGCCGCCAACGATCCATCTCTGATGAATAGAAGCATTCAAAACCAGTTCTCGGATCAGCAGTATGTTGAACAACAGTACGCCGCTCAAGCGGCTCAAGCGGCTCAAGCCACTTTCCAACACTCCCCTTCCTCTTGGGCCGTCTACTTTCGGCTCCACCCCAGCTCAGACATCCCCTCACAAGCCAGACTTTGGGTGGATACGTTGAGTACAATTTCGGTCGATGAGCTGCGTCAATTGGCTACTGTCAAATTTCCAGGCACGGTTGCCATCCGTATCGAAGGTATTATCAAGTCGCCTAATGGATCGGAGATGAATCTTCCCATCGACCAGGACGACGAGCTGGAGGCATATTTTGCGGCTATCAGTGGCGTCAAGCCCGTCTTCTCGGTCCAGTTGGTTGCTGCGTGGAAGAATGGGCAGATGTGAGGAAAGTGAGAGGCGTGGTCGATTGCGCGTTGTTATTATCGTATATCCCTTTCTCAGGACCCCGGGCTTTGAATTATTGAGGGTCGAGGTGTTGCTGTATTTTTTAGATTTTGTCTGCGTAACAGGCATTTTCCGGACAATGTTATTGTTAGCTCTTAGATGAAGAAAGCTACTCGTATGTTAATCAGGATTACTAAATTGGTGCAATACAGCAGAGAAACACCCACTCGTCTCCGTTTGTCAAGGAGCAGGTGTCGGTACTTTTAACTATCAAAAGTTTAGAATATTCTCACCAGCTTGCCACATATGACTTGATGGATAGGCAAGAGTTTCAATCAATCTGTCTGCGGATATATTCGTCTCACGAAAACCAGTACAGATGCTTGATCATTCTGCGATTATGTCGTGGCTCAAGCTTTAGTGGGGAGCTCGAGTGGGGAAGCTCGAGCTCTTTGACAAGCGGCCGCCTGCAATAGCAAAAATAAACCGCATCTCCCGATGTCCGTACAAACCATTCACCTCCCACTCCGCCATTGTTCAAGGCTCCCCGACGATATTGTACATGTAGCACTCCAACACCTCTAACTGAAAAATCTTCGGCAATACGATGGCATTTCGCGTCCGTTCCAAAGCTTTACTATCCTCCCTCCGTCGACCCGCTCATGCTCCGAGTTCATGTCTCGCCGCGAGAAAGACGCAGTTACGATGTGAGTCCACAGAAAAACCAGCATCTGGGAATCTAGAGGGCAGGACTTTCAAGGGGCAATTGTATGAGAGTGCTGCCGCACGGTTGGAGCGCGAGAGGGCGGAGCAGGCCAGGTTCCGGAAGCAGAGGAATGAAGACTCCGGGGGGAGGAACTCGGCCGTGACATTCGGTATGTATGGTCGGCATTGTCCATGGAAGACTTGGATGTGGAAATATTGGCCGAGTGTGGGAGCTTTATGGATAGAAGAATAATGGATGGCAGTTGTAATCGCAACGGCAATAACTGGCTACTACTTCGGCACCCTCAGCATGCCCGCCCCCTCCACAGCCTCTACGCTTCCACTCTCCCAAACGAAACCGCCGAAACATGACATCTCGGGCTCAAACATGGAAGCAGCGTGGGCCGACTTCGTGGCGATCGTTGGCCAGGACAATGTCTCGACGCTGGAGGCAGATCTCGAGCATCACGCCGGCAGCGACTACAGCTCGCACACTCTTTCTCAGACCGAGCGTGCTTTTCTTATTGTGTACCCGGTGTCCACGGAGGAGGTCAGTGCGATCATGAAGATATGCCATAAGAGGAGAATACCGGTTACAGGATACAGCGGGGGCACCAGCTTAGAAGGGCATTTCGCGCCCACAAGAGGCGGTATTTGTGTGGACTTTGCACGTATGAACAAGGTTCTAGAGCTGCATAAGGAGGATATGGATGTCGTAGTCCAACCTGGTGTTGGATGGGAACTACTGAATGAGGAGCTAGCGAAGGATAATCTCTTCTTCCCCCCGGACCCGGGACCTGGTGCTATGATCGGGGGCATGGTTGGAACGGGATGCAGCGGAACGAACGCCTATAGGTATGGAACAATGAGGGAGTGGGTGTTGAGCTTGACGGTTGTACTAGCCGATGGGACGGTTATCAAGACTCGACAACGGCCCCGGAAAAGCAGTGCCGGGTATGATTTAACCAAGACCTTCATTGGGAGCGAAGGGACGCTTGGTCTCGTCACAGAGGCGGTACTGAAAGTCACGACGAAGCCAAACACCACTTCGGTGGCAGTCACAACCTTTGGGAGTGTTCGACAAGCAGCAGACTGTGTTGCCAAGGTCGTCAGTGAGGGCGTTCCTATAGCCGCCATCGAGATATTAGATGACGTCCAGATGAAATGCGTTAATGCCTCTAAGATGACCGACCGTGTTTGGCCAGAAGCATCTACTCTCTTTTTCAAATTCGCCGGCACTCCGAGTGGCGTGAAGGAACAAGTCAATATCGTGCGACGTTTAGCCAAGGATACGGGCAGCAAAACCTTCGAGTTCGCCAAGACGGCGCAGGAACAAACAGAACTTTGGGGCGCGAGGAAGGCGGCACTATGGAGTGTGATGGCTATGCGCGAGAAGGATACTGACCATGTCTGGACGGGTGATGTTGCGGTGCCGATTAGTAGGTTGCCAGATATCATCGAGGAGACGAAGGAGGACATTACGAAGAGTGGTCTCTTTGCTGCTATTGTGGGTCACGTTGGGGATGGAAACTTTCACAGTATCTAGCCCTTCCTCTCTCTGTGTGGATATAAAACAGTCGACTGACTGCATATAGCGGTCATGCTTTACAATGAGGCTCAGCGAAGAGACGCTGAAGAAGTCATTCATCGTATGGTGAAGAGAGCGGTGGAGATGGAGGGTACTGTTACAGGCGAGCACGGTGTTGGCCTAGTGAAGAGAGATTATCTCGACCATGAGCTGGGTGAGACTACAGTGGATGCGATGAGAAAGGTATGGTACTCTTCCTTCCAGCAAGCTACTTTGGGGCGAGGTTTTCTTACGAATGCTTACCAAAATAGCTCAAATTGGCTTTCGACCCGCTGTGTTTGTTGAACTGCGATAAGATTGTAAGAATCCAGAAGCCGAAACCTGGAGAGATAACGGAATGGTAAATTAGTTGTTAATCTGAGATTGCATATACACCTCTTATGACTGTAGTACCATTGGATTATATCTCCAGCTTGTTTGTTGCCTTCTCTTAAAACATACCTTTTCCGTATTGAATTTCATTTCTTCTTAGTTTCCTTCTTTCAATATGCCTTTACCAATGGATATTGTATTATGTAATATGCAACTAGTTCTTGTAGAACAGTAGAACAAGCATCAGGCGCGTGATGATAGTGAAGCTCTATCCAGTTTGAAATGTTACCAAATTTGCTGCAAATTTAGTTACTTATGTCAGCATTTGGACTTGTAAGAAGTAACTTTCCCATTTCCTAGCCTTTAAGTTAGAAGAAACTGAGGTGATCAGACTGTTAACTAAGTAGAAAAGCATATTTTACGTAGACCTAATAATTATTGAATTTCTGATAAATCATTACAAGCTGATGAGTCACTGGAGCATTAGTATCATATACTAGATAACTATGTAGAATCAATAAATACCAGGCCTTGAATAAGTAGAAGAGCCCTAATTCTCTTGACATAAAGGGACAACGGTTGACTACCATAATGCCACACCACCTGAAGAATGAGCGATAGAAATTTCCAAAATAACTTAGGGTTAGGGTTAGGGTTAGGGTTAGGGTTAGGGTTAGGGTTAGGGTTAGGGTTAGGGTTAGGGTTAGGGTTAGGGTTAGGGTTAGGGTTAGGGTTAGGGTTAGGGTTAG
>JAENRP010000614.1:0-15216 GCA_024741835.1 Diplocarpon mali | reverse complement strand
CCCTAACCCTAACCCTAACCCTAACCCTAACCCTAACCCTAACCCTAACCCTAACCCTAACCCTAACCCTAACCCTAACCCTAACCCTAACCCTAACCCTAACCCTAACCCTTGTATATGGACGGGGTTCATATTGTTTGGTAATAGGCCGCGAGGGATGGGCGTGGCGGCCCAATGCGGAGTCGCCTGCAGCAGCGATGACGAAGTCGAATCTCAGGATAAACTGATCGCAATCGCAGGCTTGATCCTATCTCAAATTTACATCACAATACTGAGCCGCTAATGCAGTATGATGCTTTAAAAGATAACATTTATTTACTTTATCTGATATATTTTTCTTACGCCTAAACCGATAGGTATCGCTCACTAGATCCAAACCCAAGGATGTGCCACTATATCGAATACAGCGAGAAATATAGCAGCTGCAAAGAACCCTCAAAGCATGTTGTCAAGAAGATAAAGTATGATAAGTGTCAAAAGGCTCTTGATTCTGGGTATACTTGCGTCGACGCCACGCCAGCCAAGGGACTTAACGGCGAGCCGATTCAGCTGGCGACTAGCAGGAAGATTGGTCCTTGCCTGAGATGTCTGTCCTGACCTTGGAAACGGTTACGCCTATCAATCAGACGATCCGTTAAGTATGCTTAATTTCGAAACCAATTCCAACGATACGCTAACCTAGTACTAACCAGGACCGCAAAGATCCCGACGGCTGTAATCGTGATGAGTGTCGAGTTTTGGGAGGGAACTATGGCGGGACATGTCGTAAAAAAGGTATTCTGCTGGATATCTGATTATGATTCAACTGTAAGCTATAAATCAATAACCATCTGGCGCATGCATACCTTCAATATCCGAAATGATAGTATCAAAGCTGTTATATTGGCCATGCCAACAAAGTGTGATAACATCTCCAATTGGCCCAAGAAATTTCGTTGCGGGAAACTCGCCCTTCGAATATCGAGCTTTAATCTCTTCCTCAGGGAGCTCATGGTAAGGCACGTCACCTGTCATGATCTCATACAAGGTGGATCCCAATGCGAAAATATCTCCTTGAAGAGAAAGGGCCGGTCCAGGGCACCGATGGCTGGCTGTCACTGCTATAAGAAGAGGGGACCCATCTAAAGAAGATCCCCCAAAGTCGGAAAGTTTGGTGTTAAAACACCCATCCAGCAGTATATTACCGCATGTCACATCTCCGTGCACGACATTTATTGCGTGTACAAAGCGGAGCGCGTTTGCAATTTGTTTGGCCCAACGAAGGCGGAGCTCGATGTCAATATCTTCTGCGTGAGTTTCGAGATAAGACCGGAGATTACCAACGCAGGCAAATTCAAGGCGGATTCCTGATTCGTAAGGTCCGTGATAGTGCAAGAGTCCTTCATGTCCACCGTGTTCGCTGAATCTCTCATAGATTCTCTTTTCAATTGCGATTTCATCTTGGTTCTCTTCTCCATGAGGGGATTTAACAATAGTCTGTGAAGGTTTATCTAGGCATATCATTCCTGAGTTTCCCCAAGAGACTATGTCCTTTAAGCTGAATCCTGATGGGTAGTTGATTTCGTCAGACATATTGGAACGTTGAAAATTGACGGACAATCGCGGTTCTAGAAATGTTCATAAGCACAGTCACGTGCCGTTCTTTTCTCGAAACGGTAAGCGTTAACGTATGGAAAGTTGCCGCGATTTCCGAAGAAGAGCCGGTGCTTACTTAAGCACTATTCTACAAATGGAATTCGCATAAGTAGAGCTGAAGCTACCTTTTAGGCAAGTAGTGAGAAGGCGGAGGGTTGCGATGGCTGTGATGAAACTGGAAAAGATATAATAATGCAGCTGGAGATGCCATAAGCCAGCTTGAAGTATTTCGCCTGGTAGCTGCAGGAATGTAAACCATTATCGAAATCCTTCCGCATTGCGGAAACTAAGTCATTGAAGCTTGCAAGCAGGCTTACCAGCGATCTGTTTCTCTGAATGTGGGGAGACGCTGCTCGACTATTCAGTGGATTTGTCGGTGTGATACTAGCATAGGGAAGATAAAGTTTATTAGAGCTCCATCTGCTTGCTTGTGTCTCTAGACAACCTGACCACTCTCGATCGTTACCAACATTTGAATATTGCTCCAATGTGCATAATCAGCTTGTATGGGCTGGTATTTTGCACAAAAATAATGGGGCTTACAGACACAGCGTAGGTGTCACTTGCGCCTGATCGTTAGAAGCAAATCGGAGGAACGATGGACTTCTGGAAAGCTTTCTTGGTCCAGAGCGTTCGTACTAGAATTGAGGGTCGGCCGGAGTGCTCTTTTCCAATGGTGAAGAACATAAACCTCATGGAGCAGGATTGGATTAAAGAGCTACCTAACACGCTCAA
The DNA here is from genome assembly GCA_024741835.1 of Diplocarpon mali. Lineage (NCBI taxonomy): Eukaryota > Fungi > Ascomycota > Leotiomycetes > Helotiales > Drepanopezizaceae > Diplocarpon > Diplocarpon mali. The sequence goes on along the minus strand of JAENRP010000614.1, from coordinate 12,846 downwards.
GCTAAGCTCCAGGCGCCCTACGCAATATGGTGGTATATACGTAAGGTTGTCATAAGGTGGCGCGACGTTTCCCGTTTATACCGGAAGTGGCACTGATATAGAGAAGCATTTCTTCAATCTGATTTGAGATTTGTCTAATGCGTCCTATAATCAATGGTTACATACTGTCGAATAATTTTTATCTTTACTGCTCTTAGTTAAGACGACTGGTGCGAGTCTTCTAGCTTGTCGAACTTAGCAACGTATTCTCTGAAGCCGAAGGCTGTTTAAAAGTAAAGGAGGCTTACAAACTTGACACTCGCTATATCCACGTTTATTATCTTCGCTCTCGTTGTCTCTGACCATCTTCGTCGCTGTCTCAATCTTCTCTGTCCGTGCGGAATGATCCATTCATCGAGTCTGGCTCGTCTCGAAAAACCCCAGAAGATAGTTTAGCGCTCATTCATTTCTCGAGTTCGGCCTAAACTCAGAACAGGCTGATAAAAACTCCTTGCTAAATGCTTGAGCTAGCTGCCCTGCTAAGTATAAATGGTTTTTTTATCTAATCCGTACATTTGAAAGATTCTCGCATATATAACAAATAGAGTCCTAACCAAATCGATGGGTTGAGTGTTTGGTGCGATCCAGGGAGCGTTTCTTCTTCCATTAAAGAATTTGGAACCCATAAGGTATGTCGCCACGTAGATGCTTTGCTTGGATGGTCAATAGCGTGGTGCAACTATCATTGCGATTAACAGATTAAAGACTCTGTAGCTAGTATTGACATCTACCAAGGAAAATGAGGTTTCACGTTACCAGAGATTCCAATCCTAGTTAAAGGGTAAACATGGTCCAAGAGAAGGTTGCGTAATTGGGACTCGTTAGTCAGTAGCAGGCCGAAGACCTAAGAAACTCCAATGATTGGCTACCTTCAAGGGTAGGACCTTGGATATGTTACTTGTAAGGATCAAGGAGACTAGAGTAGGAGTGGCGAAGATGAGTACAGCATTCACAGGACGGCTCAAGGTTGAGCAGAACTATAGAGTTAGTGATTTCAAGACTGTTCAGGCAAATAAATTTCAATTTGAAGATCTCCCTATGGCAGAAGTACAGTTTGATAAAACTTAGAATTTAAAAAGCTTAATCGCCGATTTCATTGCCCTTTATAATTAGGATAATCTAGAGCATGACGGAGATACTTGTATGGAGATTCTTGAATGGCAGAAGCTGGTTCTAGGCGACCAGAGAGTCATAGCAAGGTATTGGTAATCAGCATTGAAACAGAGAGCCTTGGTCTTAAGCAAGTGTTAGCAGTTGTAAGCAATTAGGCAGGAGTCTTGGAACAAGAAGTTTAGGCTGTCCATGACCTCCTAGTAGAACTGGATATGGTGCAGGCAGCCGCCAAGAGCCAATGGCAAGAGCAGAATTTATCAAATGGCATAAGGAAGAGCTTGAAGGGGTGAAGAAGCTATTCCAGCAATAACAAAGTGGCTACTAGGGGCCTCAAAGATGGTTCGAAGATAGCACACGGCGCCTTGCGGCAAGAGGAAGAACTCACAAGCCTCCTTTAAGGAGAACTAGATACAACCAAAGCAAACAATAAAGCACGATCCCAGCATGGAAAACAGCTGTTTCAGAGCTCATGGCAGAATTGAATACAATCAAGAGAAAGGCTAAAACCTGACAGAAAGAGGCCGAACAAGTTCGTAGGCTAGAGAATCGAATGATTTAAAGAACAGTATTGCAAGCGATAGGCAGAGACTTTGCAATCCTAAAGCTTGAGATCAAAGATGAACACAAGCAGTGAAGGTTAATGAAGGTATGGCTGTTTAAGACAAACAGTCTGGTACAGCTGGAAATAAAAATAGAATGAGAATCAAGGCCAAGCAGAAAGGGATCCAAGGTGCGCTAGTTGGGGCAATTAGATAAATAATTATTAATTGCGGAAGAAGGCGTTCGCAGCCTAATAGAAGAGTTAAGTTAGACTTATGGCGATTCCTTAGTTTTATTACCTAAGGCACTCCTTTAAGATAACGCTTCAGCTTAAGATCTAAAGGGCCTCTTTTTTGATTAAGGTATAAAAGGAGTATAGCAGCAGTACTGGTATTAATATTTCATAGTGAAATGAAGAGATTGAGATGGTTACGTATGGTTTATTGCATAGTCTGCCCTTCTATAAAGGGCTAGTAGTATGGCTACATATATCTGAATCGCTCCCTTTTCTATGCCTCTACTAGCTCACAGAACTCACCAAATAGAATGTCCCACCGATAACCTTCAAAAGCTTCATTCGTTTATTAAACCTCAAAAGCTTTTAAATAATCTTTTAATAACTCGCACTCGCTAGCAAGTAGTCATTTATTATAAGGAGACTTATACTTATAAGCTCTTACTTTTACTAGTTATATTTAACTTAAGCTTTAAGATATAGGTATAGAAGAGATTATTCTATGAAAGAAACGATATAAGGAAGAGGCAAAGGAAGCGTAGACTGCTTCTAAAGTAAAAAAGTATGTATTTGGTCAAATATTAGAGGTATATGTGTAACGGCTGCACCTCCACTTAGTGCAATTACCTAGGAGTTCGGCGTTTTAAGGTTTCGCAATCTCGATTCGATGCAGGGTTATTTCGAATCGACCCCGAAGGTGCAAAAGGATATTCTTGCATAATATCACGTGAACGGACAAAGAGCCTTGAGCTGCTTATGTATATAAGGGAGAAGGGCTCTCCTACAGGGAGGGCTCTCCAACTTCTTCGTTTCTTTCGTATTAGACCTATAGAATACGCCTTTTGCACCACTTCTTGCTACCATACTTGATCTCGCACATCGATGGTTCTGTGTCGTTACAATATGCTTAGTAGAATCAGTAGACAGCACTACAGTTATATAACATGACCAAGCAGTAGCAGTATTTAGAAAATGGGAGCATCTGCTTCACCAGTTCAAAGGGCTAATTATCAAAGATAACTAGAAAGCTTAGGAAAAGATGCGGCCAATGGAAAATCGTGATAATGTTTGGCGGCGGGTGCAAGTGTGGGAGAGATAATGCGCTGCTGATTATACTGCTGTCTTTGCCGCCGCCATATTTGGTAATAAGGTAATCCTTGGGGTAAGGTGACAAGGTGTCAGATCTGTACTCTGGGTACTAATAAGGAGACTTTTATTTGAGGAATTAGGCAGGACAAAGGACTCAAAATGGGATTGCAAGAAGTGTTTCAAGCTCGTTTTCTCCTTATTCACAATACCACTATATAGTTTCTCGATTATGCTATATAGTTTAGTACTTGTAAAGCAGGTCAAAAGGAAAAAAGGGGAGAGGAGAAAAAGAAAGAATGTACTCCAAGCCTTGCAGCCTTGCAGTTTCAAGTATCTTATACAAAAAATTTCTTTCAAAGCTGAAATAAATAAAGAGGGCCACGAATAATGACTACCACTAATAAGTAGTTTGCTTAATATAATTGAATAAATAGTAGTATTAATAAAGAGGGCTTATCCTAGGAAATGAAATCTAAAGCGGCTCTATATCTTCAAGCACCTTTATAGAATACAGTCGTCCAAGACCTAAAGAGAATAACAATTAAATAAGATATAAACTAGACTCTTCATTATGGAATCAAGGTCCTTAATAATTACGATAGACGACAAACTATATTCGAGGAGTTTTTATACCAATTGCTCTCAATACTAAGTACGAATATAGCATTTGCGCTTCTGCTTTTTAGCCTAGAGCAAATATATTACATTAAAAGAATGTACATATATATACGTATCTCTCTCTCTCTCTCTCTCTCTCTTTCTCTCAAGGTATGAAAGATATTTGATAAAGAAACTACTAATTTGAAAAAAAGATGAACTATTTTCAGAATTAAATTCCCTTCTTAGACTGTCTACTGCCTCTTATAAATATCTAGTCTTTCAACTTTTTCATTAACAACTCTTCTAATCCAGGCAATTCTGCATAGTCCCCAAATCCGTTAAAGCCTTCTGCAACAGTCCATTTTCTTCCCTGATTGCCTTTAATCAGAGCTTCACATGCATTGCCTATAACTATTAGTCCAGGTGGTCTGCTTCCTTCCTCTTCAATCGCATCGCAAACAAACTCCAAAGTGGTTCTTATAACCCTTTGATCTGGACAACTAGCTCGTTCAATAACTGCGCAAGGCATTCCCATTGGCCACAGTCTTCTTCGCTTATCCACCTCTCCACTGCCATCCTCAAGTAGTACTTTTGCATCAATAGAATCATGACTTGTGAGATCTGCAACTAATCCCTTGATTCTATGCAAAGACATAAGGATTATTAGAGTCCGTCTCTCTACGTACTCAGGCGGCACGCTTGGCTTCCCTTTCCTACCTGTGCCTGTACATATGAGTACTTCATTACTGACGGCCCTTTGAGTAACTGGTATATCTGCAAATAGCGGTGCGCTTAACACGCTTGTTATCCCAGGCAATACGCTAATACGATCGCCATACCCTTCCTTCCTGAAGTACTCAAATTCTTCGCCACCGCGGCCGTAGATGTACGGATCTCCTTGCTTCAGCCTCAGAACGGTCTTTCCGGCTTGTAAGCCCGCGAGTCCGAGAGAAAGAAGCTCTTCTTGCGCGTTTTCAGCGTTGCCTGGAAATTTGCGCGCGATATGAACGGGTATCCGTCTTGGTATAAGGTCTAGCACGCCGGCGGGAACAAGTTTGTCAGCTAGGATGACGTCGGCACTCAGTATAGCTTTATAAGTTGCTCTTGTTAGGAGATCAGGGTGTCCCGGCCCGCTGCCTGCTAAGATAATCCTGCCTTTGTTCTCCGCGCGATCAAGGTGTGCCGTCTCGAGCGGTGCCGGAGACCCTGGATTCGTAGTATAGGATTTCAACAGCGACTCTATATCCTCTTCCGAAATATTCGCCAGTCGGCGCAAGGGCCAGTATTCGCATATCTGGGAGAGCCAACGCATTCGTTTACTCTTCGCAGCATCTAGATCGGCTTCTGTTACCAATTTATTGAAGCTGGCAGTCTGGTCCGTGGACTCCTCTTCCAGGAGCGCGAGATGCGACAAGTGGTCTTCTTCTTGTATGCGCTTGCGTATCGTACCTAATCGTGCGCAAGCGCTTCCGAGATGTGAAGGGAGAGAAGAGGCAATCTCGCGCCGAACTCGAGATGCCAGCTTGCATCCGTGGCCGTTAGTTGTTACGCCAATTTGGAGAGGCCCGTCGCTATGAGTGCTGAGCAAGGAGAAAGTGCAGAGGGTGGGAGAGTCGGCAACGTTGATTGGGATACGGTGCTGGCGGCAAATAGTAGATATATACGTGCCTGTTTCATTAGCTACGTCCATCTCGTTGATGCTCCCAATTTTAAAATTTAAATACGCAAAACATACTCAAAGGGTCTTTCGGCGATAAAGTAACAAATACAGCATCTGCAATACCCCGCACCTGCTCTCTCCCTAGGCTGAATAGGTCGCTTTCTTCGAAATCCTTCTGCAGCCACTTGACTTCTCCCACCTCAACTCGTTTCTGCAGCGCAAAAGGTAGTTCTGCTGTCGGCGGTGCGATAAGAAGGGGTGTTGCGCCTACTTCGAGCGACCTAGCGCAGCGAGAGGCGGCGAGGAGGTTCGAGCCGATAATAAGGTGGGTGTGCGAGGTGCTGTCTGTAGCTGTAAGAAGGGATACAAGCACCATTTTCGATTGATTAAATTTCGATTTCGGAGGTGATGCAAGGTCTTATTTGAAATCGTAGGCGACGAGGGGATTGTTGTGTTAAACACCGATTCTGTGAAAGTGGTGGTAGTGCCCACTTCGACTAGTAGTGATTACGTAAAGTGATCAGTTTTTGAGGTTTTGGAGATTTTGGAGATTTTGGAGATTTTCCACTAGCTCGTCGAATGCATTATTCGGAGGCGTTGTTGGCTGCATGTCTGTTTAGATTGTAACGATCTCACTAATTCATTAATCAGGGATACTCATTTAGCTTTACCAACAAATCCACCAGTTCAGGGGAAGTCTCGGCTACCTCTGGAGACATTGCAATCGCCTCGAGATGTTTATACATTGGAGGATCGGACGTCGTAACCTTCTTAACCAGAACTGCCAGATAATCAAGTGTAGGCGTCGTCAACTCGGTCTTGCTCATTCTTTCCAATAGCTCTGCAAAAGTTTCCATTGATATGATATGCATCAGTGGATCCTCTTCTTTATTGACCATGTCGACTGTAGCAAAATATAGAATCCCTAATTGACCAATACCATACTTTTTTTCGATATCAGGGAACTGGCTGCTGGTAACGGTCTTGAAATCAAGGGCCGCTAGTCTCGGAAGAAGTCGTAGTAATCTGCCTTGCGCTAATGACTTCTGTCTGGCGTCCAGCTGCCCCGTAGAGCTACAGAGCGAAAAAATGACATCGTATACCGCCCGATCCTGAAATATTCGCCTCCAGAGCAGTCCCTGTCCTGGCACCGATCTGATTTGTAGGCCATTCATCTTCGTAGTTAGGCCCGCGGACGATCTCCTGTCGCAATCAGTGTCCAGTAGATCTCCCAAAACATTGGTTGCTTTCTCTCCAACTCCCACGTCTGGAGTACTGAGCCATGTTCGTAGAAAGTTCTCCACCATACCCTTCATGATCGACAGGATAGCCGTATCACCAGGGCTTTTGGTCGCCTTTTCGAGGATCGATATGGCCAGGATATTGACAGAAGGAGCTGGAGATCGCAATGCTCGTATGAGAGCATCTTCAGAGGCCAAAGTGAGTGCTTGAGTAAATTTTATTGGCTTTATGAGCTTGATGGAAAGACTGGCGAGGATGGCAGGGTCTTGCTCGTACGTCAACAGGATCTTTGTAAGATATGGGAGGATTCGTGGGATCAGGGACGGTATATTGCTTTCTGTGAACAAGAAAATTAGACATGATTGCCAGGAAGGAGAAAGGCGTACCTACCATTCAACTGGAGTTCAACTTCGTCAAAGAGCTTCGCATCAAGGGGAGTTGCGGGATCTTCCACTACAAAGCGAAGATGCGATTCGAGCTCCTCAAGCCCTGTGATCAGAGTATTATCCATGCTGAATGTGCGGATGCCTTCCTCTGTGTGACAGATAATGGTTGCGGTCGCTTTTGATCGCATCGATAGAGTGAGCCTACACATGGGGTAGCCTCGCACCTAGCTGCGGTAGGCCCAAGCTCCTGTTAGCGTACCCCACATTGCCTAGACACTGACAAGGCTGATTGTTTTTCTGATGCATGAATTACCAACCAGGACGACGACAATACCGTCGGAGCCTCTTTGATTTATCAAGTGGTGCAGCACAAACACAACTCAGCAGAGAACCAATCTTCACACATACTGCCGAGCCCGCTGTTCCAAAGTATGGCAGGGCGAGGGCGAGGTCGAGGGGGAGGGGCACCAGGTCAATTGAAGGGCGCAACATGGCAGCATGATCCTACTATCAAGCTTGAAATTAAGCCTTCTGAACTCTTTCCAGTATACCTCTCCACCAGCCGTCACAACTTGCTAATTGGGCGAACAGCCTCACCCCAATCTACGCAAACCAGCTCCCCTCACTGAACGGGAAACCCGCCAGATCATCCTTCTCCGAGAACTCCAAAATAAAGTTCACCGTGGCCCTCTCTATACCCAAGCAACCAGGCGCGATCCGAGCGCCAAAGTCAAGACTTTTAGCGAGGAGCAGGTTAATGCTCAATATGGTGGAAATGCAAAGGCTGATATGGATCCGTTCACGGGTGTAGAGACGTGGTCTATGAGATATGCCCCACGGAAGAATGCTCTTCCTAAGCTCTCTGATCGTCCTTTTGGTAATCTATCGTCTTCACCTGAGTATGGTCCCAGCATCGCTAATGCTTCGCAGACAAGTCTCTCTTCCCCAAGGAGCTCTGGCAAACTCTGGAGGGAAACGAAGGCGACGAAGTGAAGAAGCACCTCGAACGCATTGCCCAAAAGAAAGCAGGTCTTAATTCCAGGGATCCTAGCGAGAAGACACAACGCATGCTCGATAAAATCGCCAATGCCACCGAAGGAGCAGATGACGACGAAGATGCCGAGGAGGAGGAAGAGGCCATTGATTCGGAGTTTGACGACGAAGACGGAGGTGACTATAACGCCGAGCAGTACTTTGACGATGGGGATGGAGCCGACGACGATGATGATGTAGGTGGTGGTGATGACTTTTGAATGGCGATATATGCACCGATTACAGTTCCGATTTAGCGAGGCGTTGGTGGATACTTTACGAACTACGGTAGAATGCTGGTCGCTACCTTTTGGAACATGTATTGCTAGTTTCCGGATCAGTGAAAGCCCATGTCGACCGGGATCCTCCGTGATCTTGCATTCCTCAATCAGTAGTGGACATATTCCTGTGTCTCTTCCGCTTTGCATCTTCTCTTATCAGCTCACAGCTTTCAGTAGCTTGCTCCAAATAACCGTATGGCGATGCGAGCCTTTTCTGCATCCTCGGCGATGAGATCATATTACGAGCCGAGCACGGGACTGGGAGACCACTGGCAGCTGCGGGCGCAAATTGTTTTCCCCCCACGAGATCATTACAGAAAATAAGATCCACCTGGCTGCCAGTCTAAGGATTCTAGATCGCTAAAACCCTTATTTTAAATCCGTGCCTCATACCTGCACATAAGACCAGACAAAGTGTACCACAGATCCGCACCCATCACTTAGCATCACAACATCCCGCTACCTCGGAGCCAGTCCAAGTAGCAGTACCACACAAACTCTCGAACATACTCGATGCCGCAAATATTGAATTCAATACTTTCGTCACCATTTTCAGAGCAGGGCCTAATTATATCGCCGAGAGCCAGTGGGTAGATGAAAGACCAACTATTACATTCTACGACCTTCAAATCGATTGGTTTCACCTGTGCATATGGATGGTCCAGACAGCAGACGTAGGAGCCCTGCTCGAGAAGTGTTGACGCGGTCTCAACGCCGCTCTTCCGACGTGATAGTCCACTTCTCGATACGTACACGTTGGATCAGAGGCTAAGCGAAAGTCAACATTAGTAGAACTCGCCTCGAGTCCAACGACCACCAGCATATTAAGTCGTTTGCAAAATACTTATGTTCAGGCATCGAAGTGCGTTAAATAGTGCCCGTACTGAAAGCGCTTACGGAGCTATCATCGTGATTCCTACTCCACATATCCAATCTTTTTCTCTTCTTAAAAACAAGGGGACAGAGAATGACGGAAGAGGGAGGGAGTTGGGGAGGACAGAGACATGTTTGTACCCGCGGACCCGTTCCCAGCAACAGGTCTACAGCAGCAGGGTGCTTGGGGGTACCTGGGTGCTCACATGAGTTGGTGTCACCCTCTTCCGAATTTATCCTGTTGGTGTAGCATAGAACCTAGAACCCTCGACAAGCTATCAAACACTCTAGATGTGTAATTTAGGGGGCTCAGCTGGTAAGACTAGTAAGAACGCACTTGCGTTTGATTTTGAGGAGTCGAGAGGCCAGGAGCAGCGGCCTCTTTTGGTAGAAGAAACTGAAAGTCAAAAAGAGGAAAGGGATCGTTTCCGAGCGGCAGGGTTCTCTCAACACCAAAATGCCTAGATTGTGACTGTGAGTTTGGCTCATGTGTCAGTTTAATTCTCGTCATGGGTATATACTATACCACGTGGAAAAGACTTTGTAGGTACTTCACATGGGATTAACTTGAATTTAATGTGTATACTTCGCAACTTCTGATATCTGCCATTGATTTTCTGGAGATCCAAGCTCTGCTTTCAACGTGCTTCCCCTTGTAAAATTATCCGTCCACCCTCAGTAATTACATATTCGTGATTACAAGCTATATTTCATCCAGCGATCCTATTTTCATATCGCCTTTTCTCCAAGCTCCGGATCCGCACCATTGGTCTTGAAATGTGACTCGGGCAGCATGTTCAGCTCGTCGTCCTGAGCATCGATCTCTTTGTTATCGAAGAAGAACAGAATGCCACCAATGAATGCCACCACAGCCACAACGCCGTAATTCCAGACCAGCAGGGGATCTTCGGCGAGAGCAGTGAGTGCTTGGGCCAGGGCAGAGGAGATGGCGTTCATGAAGAGCGCGACGGCTGTGATGGTCGACCGCATGTTGACTGGGGCTTTGGTGAAAGCGTACTCGAGAGAGGTAACGGAGGCCAGGATTTCGGAGAATCCAATCAGGCCGTAGGGGAGAATCTGCACCCATACGGAGATATCCGAGGTCCATTTCTCGCCATCTGGATCTCCAAATGGAATCGTGCAGTTGCTTGCATTGTTGTCACCGCAGGGCGTTTTCTTGTAGATGTATGATTGGACGACGCAGGCGGAGATCATAGCCATCGAGGCGAGAAAGAAACCGCACGTGATACGCTTGATCGGAGAGAAGTTGATGCCGGCTTTACGGAAGGCGGGATAGATCACATGATCCATCAGCGGGATGAGAATAACAATGAAAAGCGGGTTGAAGTTGGACACGATGTCGTTGGGGACGCCGCCGAGCTTCATCGTGGCGGCTTGAGATGTCAAGTTGTTGGTCATTTGGCCGTATGCGAGCCCTTATTTGTTAGCGGCATTCCAAAACAGCGGAGTTATGCTCACAGTAAAGAGGATACCAGAGGAAGACCCTGCACGCAATCAATCCTCTGCGAACTTCTTGCACCCAAACATCGTCGAATGTCATCCACACGGGCTTACTGGCTCCGAGACGAGACGGCATGACATTCTCCCAGAAATCTTCGGCTTTGACATTTGCGTGGCTGTATGGCGTTAGCCCCGACCCCGCCCCGCTCATGGAGAGGGAACACCTCACAATCGTGCTGGATTCCACGACCACCTGCCCTTCATTGCAAGACGCCACAACTTTGTAGCCTTCGCGAGTGTGGATCCGGTGGGTGGTGTCAAGACATATTTCGGTTTGCAAACCATGATAACGATCGGACAAGTTACTGTCCAGTCAGCATGACCGAGCTCACATCATGGGGAAGGACTCGACTTGCATAACATGAGCGTTGGGAGGGTGTATGAAAGCCAGAAGCCGACGTATTTCTCGGCATAGACCATGCCGATAGATCCGGTCAAAGATCCAACGTTGATCATCATGTAGAAGTATAGGAAGACCCGAGAGACGGTGACGGCAGGGTCCATGATGACTCGTTGACCCGTGGGCGTCCTCTTCACGCGCATGACCGTCTCGGTACCTTTTCGGAAGTCAGCGACCTTCTACTCAAGGGAGTCTAGGGTCGACTTGCATTGTTCTGCAATCATTGGCGAAATGTTGGCTTTGAAACCTCCAACACCGACTCCCATGATAATGAGACCGATCGTGAAACAGGCAATGGATGCATTAGGGTGGATGATGATTGGGGGGATGGCAGACAGGATCAGGACAAGGTGACCGACCAAGGCGACGGCGCAAGCGACCTGGATAGTCTTGAAGCGTCCCCAATACTGATCGGCCATATAAGCACCGAGCAGAGGCATAACATAGGCCCAGAACTGGTTGCTGGGGGATCGTATTTCAGTGGAAGTACCAGGCGCGGGACAAGAACCAAGATACTCACAACGTCGTCAAGCCAGTGGAGGCGCGCTGACCCATCCCGAGAGCACCAGACTGGCCCGAATGCCCAGCGCCAGTGTTGGACCCTTCGGGTAGAGGCTGCTGGAGGAAGTTGACGACTGCTGACGTTAGAGTCTAGGAAGTGTCGGAAGCGAGGCGGGGTCTTGACAATGTCAACATACAAACTGCCGTGGTTCCATAGTACGAAAACCGCTCGCAGAGTTCGACAAAGGCAATGGTGTATGCTGCCCAAGGGATCTTGCCAGACACTCGGCGGAGGGTTTCCAAATCGTGCTCGGTCGGGATTTCGAAGTCCTCTTGCCCAGCAGCGGCAACAGCAACAGCAACCTCCGAACTCGCCTTTGCTGGCTCCATAGCTACAGGCTCGTAGGCCTTGGTGAGCTCGATCTCCTCGGGGAAGGTTGCAGCGGTCATGGTGGACGATTGCCGTGTCGATTGTCTGCCTCCCTGAAGAGCTGAAGCACTGAGCAATCCCTCCACCTTATCATGTAAAATCACACGGCTGTCAGACGCAAGTGGAGTTATCGGCTCAAAGTCAATGCTCCAAGAGCCGATAAGAATAGATCCAAGACCCTGTTATCGCGTGCCGAGCACATCTTAACAGCTTCTCGAAAGGATGGAGCTTGCAGAACCTTGGCTTTCCTTTGCTTCGACAACCTCTTGGAGTCGAAGTAGAGACTGGCTCGCTTGGTGGTTTGTTGGTTGGGAGCTCGGACGCCCTGGTCGATTGTCCCTCACAAGGATTAGATCTGTACGCTTTCATCCGAGTCTAACCCATATAAGGATATAACCGGAAGATCCTGAAAGGAGCGACTTCTTGGTATTTCAGACCCGAGACCGAATGTTACTTCAGTCTGTGTACATCAGCAGATAGTGCTAATTATTTTAGTACGTTTATATGAGAATGCAGGCCAGTCGGTCATTGGGACTCGGACTGTTCCATCCCAGACAAGGACATCACCGGAAGATCCTGATGGCGCGATTCTTGGCAGTTCATGTCTGGGAGGGAGGGTCGGAAACAGGGTATTCTTTTTTCATATACTTACAAATACGATTTCTTCATTCATGGCCGGCAATCCTTTCCCGCTGTTCTGCTGCATGTTTCTTCTTCGTCTTCTTCTTCTTCTATCTTCTCCCTTTGCGACCTTGGAGCCGAGGTAGAGTCTCCACTCTGGCTCTGGTGAGAAAAGATGTGGACTACTAGCGTGGAGTAGTCAGCAGATGCCTCAGGCATGAACCCACCATGTATATAATTACTTTTTGTGGTACAACCACTCCTGAGAAATACAACCTTGCTT
>JAENRP010000613.1:0-15230 GCA_024741835.1 Diplocarpon mali | reverse complement strand
CGCCCCAAAAAAGTTACAGCTAATTCGAAGCAGTGGCGGTCTTGAAAGGTACTGCTTTTCTTTACTCACCCGTCTGTCCCGACAACAACATGGCTCTGAGCATTTCCAGCTGGGTGAGTACAAAGGTCTTGTACCTGGAACTCGATGCCATTCAGAAGGAAATGGAAGCCATAATGGCTACCTCCTGATACAGTGGGCAGCCTTCCAGTCATATCGGGACTTTATGTGTGGTGCATGTGCATGGCTTACAGTTGAGATCCAAATACACTGCTTTGTTGCCTGCTTCAAACTGCCATGCCTTTTCGCATGCTCCTTCGGTTGTTATAGACGTTGCTACGTACCCTAGCACTTGGAATGAGTGTGTTTTGCCAGTCAATTTCGGAATGAGATTTGCGGGTGATCAAGGGGTCGGGTGTCTTCAACTATTCTTGCCGCAGTAGAAGTGCCATTTCGCTTGACTGTTGCTCCGGCCCCCTGCCTTGTATGCACATTGCCTGTCTCAGGTGAAGTCTTCTCGTTGGTTGGGGTCGCGGCCGATAAGGCTGATCAAGTGTTTACCGTCTTTATATCTCTCTTTTAATCAGTCTTTGAACCATATTTTCTTCATAACTGCCAAGGGCACAAGTTGCCCAAGACTGTATGAGGAAAGCTTTCCCTGACTCCACCCTTGTACTCGCACAGCGGTGAGATTCGGCAGACTCAACGCGAGTTGCGATTGTGGCCACTCGTCACCTTCCAGCGGATCAAATGACCTCTCCTGAGCAATCCCCTCTCAGCTCATGCGGCAGCCTCCTCGTTTCATCGTCTTCCACTTCGGGAGCTGAGCGTTCGATGAAGATCGAGACCTGTTTTACTCTGTCCATCACCTTTGTCGACCATGAGTGAAAAGATTTGAGATCTCCTCATTTGCAACCACAACAACGCAACCGTGAGCCATGCCGCCCAAGTTTACAGCAAGAGGACAGTCACAAAGAGGTGAAAGTCGTAGGGAAGATAGAAGGGAAAGAAACCCGAGAGGCTGGAGACGAGGCGCCGTTGATTGGAGAGGCGGCGGGGGAAATCACGCAGAGGGTGAGGACAGAGTTCATCGTGGTGGTGGAGGAACCAGAAGCTCGAGAGGCAGGGCGCAGGATGTAACAGATGGGGGAAGAGTTGAGAGAAAGCTCGGAGACTGCGGAGAGCGTCCAGAACGTGTGGAAGACACTCCGGAGCAGCGCCAATCGCGGAATCAGTACAACGGTTGGAGGCGCCTGATCAAAGACCAACCCGAATCAAATGACACACGAACAATGGGAAGAATATGGACTGGAGCTCTCCAAATCTTGAATGACGATAACCGGGAATTTAGGTGTTACTGGATGCCAGAAAACCCGGCCGAGCTCCCTGGACCTGCCCTGTACATTATTTGCAATATCACATCAACCAACTGTTGACTACCCCTTTTACATAGGGAAGCAACACCTGCCAGTCGATCTTATCTCCGACGAGTATTATGGTCTAGAGCATATCTAAGCTCTCATGGGCATGCGAACACATCTGGGCGGCTCGGAGAGATTTGTTGATCTGGCTGAGCCGTTTCTGTCGGTTATCACTCACCAAGCTCTTCTGGATTGCTTAGCTGTTGACACCGTGGTCGGAGAGATCTACATGTTCGTCGGTGGCACCCACGGATCACGAGCACTCCCGTTCTTCCAGGAATTCTGCAAGAATCTGCTGGATAATCATTTTGGAAAGGGCTCAGAGGTTACCACGAGGCTCGAGAATATGATGATTGCTATTTCAAGGGCACTGCACAAGATCCTGAGGAGACAAAACAAAGCAAAGTTCAGCGATGACTTACTCGCCCTGGTTGAATCCATGATGGAGTTGATGGCTACCGTTGATATCGATGCACAGTCGGTTACGTTTAAGTGTTTGAGCGCTAAAGTTGAAGAGCTTCGTGAAATGGTAGCACTTGCCAGGGGATTTCTTTATGTGAAGCCTCGAAGTTGTGATGTCACGACTGGTGTTCTCACATCGACCTATCCTCGAACGGTGGAGCTGTCGCATGGACGCCACGATAACGACATGCTAGACATCTCTCAGATCAAGATTATTCCTCCCGAGGCAGAGATTCGAGGTAAATGTGCAGAATTTTTGCCCTCGACTAATCCAGACATGTCTCATTTCCTCGACCCGGCTTTACGTCACATCGATACCCACTTCCGAATGCTTCGCCATCATATATTTGGTGAGTTGAAAGAGGCGTTAGGTGGGCTCATACTCGCAGCAGAGCAGGATATTTCTCTAATTGAAACCCTGAAGCTCAACGTTGGAAACATCCGCGCATACGCCTATCCCGAGGCAGAGTTCACAGGCCTAACTGTTGATGCTCGTCGAGAGCTAGAGGTTGAACTATCATTTCCCCAGCCACGTGCAGCTAGCAAGAAATCTCAGTCGGGACGACGAGCATGGTGGGATGATTCAAAGCGGCTGGAAGCAGGCGGTTTCCTCTTCTTACTTTCTCTTGAAGGCGGCAAAGGCTCTTTACTGTTTCTTAACGTCACTAGCTAGGAAACCGATCCCAAGAAGCACCCAAGTCTTCCTTCAAACGAAAACTGGGCAACGAGCAAGGCTGAGCTTGCTGCGAACGACTAATACGACGTGGAAGCTCTGGTTCGGTTGAGTTGCAAAAAGTCTCTTGGCGTCCTCGTTGAACTTCCGGGTATGACACTAGGAACATTCAAGTCAATTCTCGAGAGCCTCCAGAGCATGTACCATATTTGTCATTTGCCATTTCGCCAATGGATTGTACCCGACCGAACCCAGCTCAACAACTCGCTTCTGATAGATATGCCCCCGCCTGCTTACGCACGCACTGCGGGGTTTACCTTTCCCTTGAATTCGATCTTGAAGGAAGGGAACGGTGATCTTTGCATCGACCCCGTAGAGCCCGCTGATGGTGACTTGGTTGGCGGGGTCGAGAGTCAAACCACGCTCGACCGTAGCCAGTGTGAAGCATTAGTTGCAGCGCTCAGCCACGAGTTCGTGCAGATTCAAGGCTCTCGAGTCCGAGGCAGCCACCATCGAAACCCACCTGAGCAACATACGCAGCACACACAAGCGACCAGACTGGGGCATGTTGAAGGACTTCAATTCTGAAGACTATAGTGAAATCTATCCTCAGTTCAATCAGACGGATGCGGAAGGCTGGACTGTGGCCGGTCGACATCCTTTCAATATCTAGCTGCAGGATACGCGGAAAGACTTCGATCGTCCAGAAGCGGGGTTCCAGACAATCCAGCAACTCCTTACAACTGCTGCAGGCAACGTTTCCCACCTCCAGTCTCCCGATAGAGCTCGGCTTGCTAAGTTTTGGGTCTCGGAGTTTCAGAAGAACCCATCAGACGATCTTAACGAAGCAGTCAAAAAGAGGGAAACTTTGCGACAGGGGCTGAAGGGCATCTATGACGAGATTTATCGGGAGTTACTAGCAACTGCCGATGTCATCGGAGTCACGACGACAGGTCTTGCAAAGAACAATAAGATATAACAGCACGTACAATGCAAGATTCTCATCTGTGAGGAGGCGGGTGAAACAATGGAGCCGCATTTCCTCACGGCCCTACTCCCGACTGTCGAGCATGTCATATCGATCGGCGATCACCAACAGCTCCGGCCACAAATAAACAACTTCAGTCTTTCTCTCGAAGACCCAAAGGGAGCTCCGTACCAATTGGACCGCAGTCAGTTTGAGCGACTTTCAACCGGGATGCCTGGACGACCAGCATTTCATGTCTCGCAGCTAAATGTACAGCCCCGAATGCGTCCCCAAATATCCAACCTGATCCGGGCCACCATCTACTCTTTCCTTGTGGACCACGAAGATACTCGAAAGCTCCCGGATGTGGTTGGTATGCGGAACAATTTGTACTTCCTCGATCATGAACATTCCGAAAACGGAGGCTGGAACGATTCCCAACAGAAGTCTCGCAGTAATAGTTGGAAGTAGAGATGGCTCATGCTCTTCTACGACATATTATTCGCCAGGGTGCCTACAGCAGCCAGGATATCGCGGTGCTGTCTCCCTACACTGGACAGTTGCAGGAGTTGCGTGCCAAATTCCGAAGCGAGTTTGAGATTGTGCTCAGCGACCGTGACCAGGAGGCTTTGGCCAGAGACGGATTTGCAGACAAGCCCGTTCCCCCTGAATCCCAAAGCTCTAAATAGCTTTACGCACGAAATCCATTGTCAAAGAAGCAGATGAGTGAACTTCTACGGTAATTTCGCATCTTCTACCTTGGCGCGTATCGTGTTGGCTGACATGCGAGTAGATTAGCTACCGTCGATGACTTCCAGGTTAGTTGATCTTCCACGCAGGATGAGAGATTCTCGTGATGATACCACTTCAGAGCTGTCGGACTTAGTTTCCAATAGCTCAAATTAGACATCTTGTTTTTGGTACTGACTTTTTGTCACAAGGTGAAGAAGCAAAGGTTGTAATCGTCTCGTTGGTTCGTAGCAACAAAGAAAAGTAGGTCGGTTTCCTCCGAACCAGATATCGAATCAAAGTACTCCTCAGCCGAGCACAGCATGGGCTGTACTTGATTGGCAATGCAGATACCTATCTCAATGTCCCGACATGGAACGAGGTTCTTGGGCTGTTGCGAGTCGATGACTCCGTCGGCAAAGAATTCAGCCCCTGTTGTCCGCGACACCCTGAAGCAGAGATTCGTGTTTCCCAGCCAGGCGATTTTGAGAATTGAGTCCGGAGGGGGGTACCGGTTGATTTGCGACCGCCGTCTTCAAGATTGTGGCCACCAGTGCCTCTCACGCTGTCACTCCGAGAGTATGCACCAGGTATTCCCGTGCCCGAAGCGATGTGAACGGCTGAATACCCCTTGTGGTCACGTTTTTCAACAATCTACCTGTCGAGAGGACTGTGGCTTGTGCATGGTGCCGATGAATGGGGTCAGCTTGCTCTGCGGACATTTCAAAGATGGTGTGGAATGCCATCTCGCCCAAGACCCTAGAACGATCCGCTGCGGCACTCTGGTCTCAAAGGTCGTCCCAGGTTGCAGCCACACCATCAAAGCCCAATTTTTGGAGGGTATTGATGCTGCACAATTCGTCTGTCCCTAACCCTGCGATTTCTTCTTATCGTGTGGTCACAACCATCGAGGATCCTGTGGACGTTACACCAAGAAGGGCAGTAATGGCCGACCGGCCACTAGAAACTCCATGTGCGTTAAAGTATGCAGGAAGAGGATCAAGTACTTGCAATTATTCTTGCTCGCAGCTGTGTTATGATGGCACTGGGTGTAAACCTTGCTCGATGCCTTGCTAGGTAAGTTCTTGGTTCCCTCCCCAGCATTCAAATTGAGCGGAGCTCCAAACGTCTTCCATTGCACCAAATATTATTGGTGCGAGGAGACTAGCGAACGAGCTGCACACTTGAATGAGCGCGAAAGCTGACTTCGCAAGGTCAAATTTATCCATTCGAAACGTGCATTGAAATGCAGCGAAAATTGTGCGCCTTGCATCGAGCAATGCACATGGTCCTGCGAGCATCAAGGCAGCTGTATCATGCCCTGCGCCGCCCCGTGTGTCCGACTGCCTTGCAACCGGCGATGCACGAAGACTCTTTCTTGCGTGCACTATTGTCCCAGCCTATGTGGCGAGGCCTGTCTCGAGGGCTACTGTCAGCAGCGCTCTACCAAGCAGGATAACCGAGTTGATCTCCTGGAAATGAAGACTTACAAGGAGATCGACCTAAGCGAAACCCGATTGTGATCCTCGGCTGCGAGCATTTCTTCACGGCCGAGACACTAGATGGGGTGATTGGTATGTCTGAGGTCTACAAAATCGATGAACACGGCGAGTACACAGGCCTCAAGAACTCATCGGAGCTTTCGAAGTCGGTTCCGAAATGTCCAGATTGTAATCGGCCCATCCAACAACATGCCACGCAGCGCTGCAACAGGGTCATCAACCAGGCCGTGATCGACGAGATGTCGAAACGCTTCGTCGTAAGTGGCCAAGAGCGTTTACAGCAAGTGGAGAAGTATATCGAGGAGCTGGATCACAAGCTCGATATAAGCCAACGAAAATTTCTCGCTGGCGTCCAGAAAGTAGTTGTAAATCACGGAGGCAAACCCAATCACACGACAAAGGATGAAATACCCAGCGCCCTGAAGGAAAACTACGCCCAAGCGTCCCAGATCCGGAGAGCCATTGAGCGCTTCCGGCACAGTACAGCAGAATGCAACGAGCCCGCCAGAAGACTCCACGATGCTACTGTCCACGCCTCTCTCGAAATTCCACTCGACGCCCGCATAGCTAATATGACTCTCGCTCCCATATCCCCAATCATCGCCCGCGACAAACGAGCCACCTTCGGCGGCCGCGCGGTAGAGCTCAAGGCCAACTACGTGGTCCTCTCCGACCTCTTCACCGTCACCAAAGCGCTGAAGACGCACGCCGCAACTTCCGGCACCAAGATCTCGGGCGGCCTCCCGAATCAAGCATCTACTGGCTTATCCGACGATTGCAAGACTTTCATCTCGGACTGCAACCGGGAGAATCTGCCGAAGCTGGCCGTTGAAGCTACCTGCTCTTTTGGCTAGATCGCCCGGACGCTACACATGTACACCCACGCTCTCAAGCTCACAGCCTCTCACAGCAGCAACAGCATCTCGGTAGTCCAAGACGCCATCCAGCTCCTCACGCATGCAAAGGAACTCTGCAAGCCGCCCTTTGCCCGCGCCTCGATTCTCAGCGTCGCGCTCGACTACATTCGAGGCCTGCTAAGAAAAGAGTGGTACGAAGAAGTGACGGCCGCGGAGCGAACTGCGATCAAGAGCGCGATGGTGAGCGGCCGCGGCGGCACTGCGACGCACTCGGGACACTGGTGCAACTGCGAGAACGGCCATCCATTTGCCATTGGCGAGTATGGAATGGCAATGGAGGAGGCGAGGTGTCCGGAGTGCGGTGCTATCGTGGGAGGGCAGCGGCACACTCTTGCTGAGGGGGTTACCAGGCCGACTGGGGATGGAGGATTGGACGAGGTGAGATGAGACGCTGGAGAGTGAGGGTGGAAGCATGGAAAAAAGACTAGGCGCTTCTTCGCGTCACCGTGTATGATATGATAGCATGGTATCGATTCCCAGAGTCTAACGTGGCCGGGTAAACGTAAAATGATCCATGGATTCGAGAGAATTCAACCCTGCCGGTACCAATGAAAGGAGCTTCCTCAATCCACAAATTCAGCGCGTAGGCAATCGGTAATGATTCTATGGCCGCAAAACGCTCGAGCCACATGAAGAAAATTGAATCTGCTTGTTCGCTTCTGCTCAAGAGCACATCCGCAGCTACCTTTCCAACTTGATCTGCTGTTACATCCACCGTAGTCAACACACACCTACCCCACTACAGCACCGATCCACCGTACATCTCATATCCTAAGGAATAGAACTATCTTCTTTAATTCATTCAAGTTACAGAGGACGTGATCCATAACCGACCATTCTTGCTCCAAACACCACGGATGCAACTACGCCAACGATAACCAAAGAAATACCATGTGAAGCGAGCCCGGGAGCAGCTCACGACCCCTCAGATTCGTCGACAGCATCTTCCACCGTGACAGCTTTCCCTTTCCCCTTAATGTCTTTATGCTCCTGTCCCTCTCCCGCGGTACCAGGCCCTGCGCACGATTCCGCTGTAGATAAAGAGGGTGCTACAGCGCTCTGCTCGCCAACAGTCGTGGGAGGTTGTGATTGTGCTGCAGAAGACGTGGAAGTCTCGCTTGCATCTCCGAGAGTGCCTGAAAGACTGCCTGATGAGAATAATTGACTCGATCCCCAGTTTGGCAAGACATCTGCATCTTGCTGAACAGCGGCGGGTTCTGTATGACCGTTAGTACTTGATGTTGCGGTATCTAGGCCTGTGTTGATGGTTTGGTCGGCTGCTATAGATAGCGGAGTATGAGTGGACTGTGTGTCAGGCGGATCGTCAGACGAGGCCTGCGAGTGGGCCTCGGGGTTTGTCGTCGGGGTTGGTGCCAAGGTATTGTTAGACGCTAATGCCGTAGAATTGATGTTTTGGTTGGTGATTGTAGAGGCCGGGCCTTCACTCGCTGCTGGTCCTGATACTGGCGCTGTGTTTTGTGGGATAGTAAGGCCAGTGTCAAGCCTCTCTAACGGCAGAAGAGACCACCCTTCTGGTATTGCTACTCCAGGAGGGAGATCCGCACTACCAGATGGGATGGCAGCCGTGGTTGGTCGTGCACTGTGTCTTGACATCTGTGGAGGGACCGCATTGGCAAATGGCGGATATCTTGTGACAGTCCCTAGTTGTGGCAGTTGTGGCATTTGAGGCATTTGAGGCATCTGGAAGTTTGCTGCCAAAGGATCTAACCCTCCATCTTGAATGAGCCTCAACCTGGCAAGCTCTACCTGCATAAGCTGTACTAGATTCAACTCCTGCTGTGTGACCTGGAGGCCTCGAATTTCAGTCGTGATCTGTTGCTCAAGCTGTTGAAGTTGATCCTGTATCGAATTTGCCCCATTCGGATTTGGGATGGCACCTGCCGGCTGACCCCGACGCGGAAAGCCCAATTCCAAGCCGTATATCCTCGCGTTTCCGCCTCCAACTCCATTGTCTAGCCCTTGCTGTTGAATTCCCTGAGCAAAATCTTGGATGTTGGCCTGACCGAAACCGACTCTCAAAGGTCCCAAATTGAGCATTCGCATCCTGCGTTGGGGAGGAGCTCCTGCGGCGCCGTCCTGCTGACCAGGAGCCTGTGCACCTTGGGCTTGGTTTGCATCGTTCGCAGCACCTCGGAGAATTTGACCCTGGGTATCTACCACAGGTCGCCGACACGTTGGGCAAACTTGTTGTCGTTCAAGCCAGCTTTTGAGGCAGCCGAGATGCAGAATATGTCCGCAAGGTAGCTTTTTTGGTCTCGTGCGCTCGTTGACCGTGTTGGCAGGTCTCGGAGGGGCTCCGGGGGCGGCAGGAGGAGTTTCTGGATTTGTTACGGACCAGGGTCTCATCTCTTCTCTACATATAATGCAAGTGTCATCTCTCTGGATATCTTCCACGGTAGCATCTTCGTATGTCGAGTTCATGTTCCTCGTAGCTTGGCGGTATTTGACGAAAGCCGCAAGTCGTTTCATGAAGGAACGTGCCGTCATGAATAGATCACGCATGATGTGGATTGGAAGACCATAGAACATCAGTAGAATGACAAAGAATGAGATGTATATTCCCAGTTTGACGAAATCTAGACATGTGAGCGATTATACTTGTTGCAAAGAGACTTTTCCTACCTGTGATCAAGTCCAGGGTCAAAACCCAATGTCCCTTTGCCTCCCATCCCGGAACTTCGATATCCATCTCATCCACATCATCCTCGGAAGGTAGCGGTGCATTAGACTGAGCTGCATCAGATTCCTCTCCAGCAACCGCTGACGACACCGCCGCTTCTCTCTGCCTAATCATCTCTGCCCGCTCTTCTCTAACCTCTCTCCTGCGCTCAATCAGTCGTTCCCTGGTTTGTTCCTTGACAACCTTCGCCTCTATCAAGGATATGCAGTATCGGAATGCTGTCGCGAAGGATGTTGAAGTGAGGATCGCGAGCTCGAAAAGGAACATCACCATCATGTTCGGCCGAGCCTGTTGTATGACTGTCTTGGTGGTGTAGCGCATCAGCCATAGGTCGTAAATGACTGACATGGCCAGGGAGACTGATAGTCGAATGTGGAATAGGCGCGGATTTGCTGGCGGTTGTTGCTCCAGAACCTCTACTCTTCCATCTCCAATCCAACCCCAAACCTTGCCCGTCAAGAGCGCAACGAACATGACCAGAAACCATGCGCCAACCTCCTCCCTGAAAATTGTCATAGCTAAGCATGTCTCCGTGATCGCGAACCATGATTTCTCGTAGAGTTGTTCGATTTCGATGGGTCGAAGCTGGCCATAACAGAGCCGCTGCAGCCCGTACATGAAGGTTCCGTAGATAAAAAGGATCAAATTGATCAGTATCTGCCAGCTGGGTCAGCCAGTACCATTTCCAAGGAGAGCTCCAACCGTACCATCAAGCACAGATTACTTTGCGCCAAGTAGACACAAGCTGAGTAGAAATTCGCCCTCTGATTGAAGGCGGAGACAATGACACCTCCTGCCAGAGCCGTAGAGACCTGGGATACATTAGCCAATCCATCCAGATACCCTCAAGCTTCCGGAAGAGCTTACCCCAGCATACCAGAAAAGTCGCCCCATTACTGTGGTTGTGGTGATAACTGAGCTTGGACCCAAGTAGCGGAAGCCTTTGCTGCTCTAAAGAATCAAGTGCCCATGCTTTTATGTTGTGGATTGGAATGGCCGGCCGTTTGAATGTTGACAAAGGTTAACACGTTTACAGTACTAAAGCTCCCTCGGCCTACGTACCGGCCCCACTTCGGTGATTCCGGATCGGTCTTACCAGCAGAAATCGTCATTACCACACATGATGGTGTTAAACCAAGCTGATGAGGCATCACCATCTATGGTTTGATTAAGAGCTAAGCGCAAGTCCTAGAACAGCCTTCAAAACCCATTTATTCGAAGTTTAGTCAAAAGATAGCATGAATACCTCGATTTTACCTCCGGTCAACAGTGCATCATACTCCAGCTTCTCATATGTCCACGAGCAAATCCAAATACACCAGAGCACACTTGTAACTGATCGCTGCAATAAGAAACGCCGTGATAGATCGACTCGATGAGATCTCGATGAAAATAAGCATGCTCTTGGCGATGTAGCTGGTCACGATGAGTCCAGTAGCACAAGCTATCCCATAAACTTCTATCAGCAGTAATTTTTCACGAGAATGATGTTTGGAACAAGTTCAGTTGAGCGCGGTCAAATATACCAAGACCTAAGGACGCAAACGATATAACCATTACAGACCATCAATGCCGTTCTTGCTCTGAAGGAGGCTACCGTCCGGACTCTAACCCTATGGCATGGATCAGACTTGCCTATAAATCGGCAATTTGAAGTCTTTCATGTTCTACTGTCACTTTTTCTCGAACGAGGCCCGAGCTAATTCAAGAGTGTGTATGAGCAGATTGCAAAGAGAGCCTTGGGGCAGATGGATACGTCCGGCACGGGAGACTTGGGGTTGATCGCCTGGCTCATGTAGGCATATGTGCTGAGTGAGACTGGCATCTTAAACTTGGCGGAATCAAGCTATTGCTGACTCCAGCACTCATAGCTCAATATGTAAGCTCTTCGCAGAGAGAGATGCCGGGGACCGAGTTATAGAGGTCAATCCGCAAATTGAAGGGTCGTTTGCGAGGAGACATTGAATGGGGTTCTGATCATCGACGAGGTCAGAGCAGTCAGAGACGCCGTACGTAAGATTTACGAGAGCGCAAACAATACGAGGCCCGGCACGACTTCACTTCTGGCGGCTAGGGCAAGGTGGAAAAATATCAATCAGCTCATCAAAAACGTTCTTGAAATGATAGCCCCAAGTCATGTCCCAAACACCTTGACAAAAGTGACACTTTACTAAATACCAAATGCTTTTGGTAGTCTATGATGTAGAGAGATCCACAGTAATCTTACGGGGGGTTTTTTTAATATGTCGCTCTAGGATAGATATGGCGAAGTCAATAATGAGGTCGCTTATCTAGACTAGTTGCAACCCAAGGGAGTAGAAAGGAGTTCCAAACACCAGACAAGCCTGTAATCCTGCAAATTTATATGCAGGCTGGGATCTCAATCAGCATGTAAGAGAGACAAAGGTCGAACCCAAAGCTTGCAATAATATCGTGGCATGAGAAATCTTCGCCTTCGTATAGCATCTGAAATGAAAGACGCCTGAACATATCCGATCTTGATACCAAGTTTGTAATTGATTACGAGAGATTTGGGAGAGGGGCAATAATTTTGTATGAAGAAGGAAATAGAGCAGTGCCTCGAAGAGTTGATGGCGAGATGGATGCTGACTCGCTTGCTTAAGATTATAAGTTATCGATTTTCGAAAGGAAGATACAGACCTGGAGACTCCTTGAGTACAGTACAGTTGCCCATATAAGTCAGCACCGGTAGTTTACTTGTATAACTAGCTTTCTGGATCTCCGCCACGAGGCCATCATTTGCCTCATACATATGGCACTGCCCTCTACTCGATGTGCATGTAAAAAAACAACCCATGTTTTCTTGACATCACCTTGTCCAAACAAGCAAGCAAGCAAGCAAAGCCTTCTCCCAGTTCTCTATACAGTCGCGCGGCTCGAGAAGTTATGCGATTCCATGCGGGTGGCTATGCGTGAGCTTCGTCCATCAAAGTCCAGTCCAGAGCGAAGGTGCTGGTAAGAAGTTATTGGTGGGTAACGCTTAATTGGAATACTATTAAAAATCGGCAATCGTCCAATTTTCTCGTACTTTCGCCCAGTTATACCTCTACTTAGCGACTTCCTCTATAAGTTCTGGCCTTTTTTTGGCACGCCAGTTGGTGATACCATTCTCTTTTAAAATATGTCGAATAGTATAAATCGAAAATCCTAAATCCAATTCGTTTTTGACCTCTTTATAAGTCTGTTTTGGATGTTTGCGTATATGGCGTATCAGTCGACATACGTCATGATCTGAATATGACTTTGGACGACCGGAACGAGGTTTGCTAAAGCCTTCGTGACGTTGTGTAATGCGGCGCAAAGTAGTTCTAATACTCGATTTTGGTATATTATAGAGGCGTGCAATTTGAGCTGGGTTTAATTCTCCATTAGCGGCGCCTTCAATAAGAGCTCTTTGATATGGAGATAACTCCTTCTTAACTGTTGAATCACAATTTATCGAAGTATGAGGACGTTGTAGAGTAGCCAAATTATAGGAGTGAGGATGTAAGATTACATAACGCGGGAATGCGAAAAACGCGTTTTTCGGCAAAGCGATTCAAACTTCATCTCTAGTACTGTAGGTACCGTGCCAAATACGCACGGCATTTTGTCGGGAGTTAGATGGGATGAAGCTTCAGCTTCAGCCTGTATAGGAAGCTTTGGTGCTTGGTTAATTTCGCTCTATTTTACACGGAGCTTATCAAAAAGTTACATGGTAGATGTCCTTTACTATGTCATTCGCAGGACAGTTTCTTCTTTAGCAACGTAACGTAACGATCAGAAAATCCGGGTTAGAATAGCCAGATCGGCGATGATGTTCTTGAGAGAGACTTTTTCCGGGGTAGTTTGGAACAAGGGAGCCGGGTATTGTCTTAAAACAGCACAGTCACATATATGGTTTCGTCTGATTGGAACTTGGGGAATTGGTTTTTGAGGAACTTCCATTTTTCGTTATGGATACCTTGCTGCTGCCTGGTATTGAATATGCTCCATCCGCCCCCCTCCACACTTTTTTCCTTCTAATATGCTATATAAGTTCTAACATATGTAGCATAAGCGAGAAACGCTATGGTCGGTTCTATACATAACGAGAAACTAGCCCTAAAAACTCCTTGTGTCTTGACTACTCAGCCCATTGTGACAGTGATTCCTGAATCCTTAGGCAAGAGTTTAACACGTACCTTAGTCGACAGGTATTCCTTCCAGGTCTCAGGCGAGAGTACGTTCTCGGAAGGTGCCTCGACAAACAGAGTCACCCCAGGTTCTCTACTCTAGGACAAACCCTTCACGCTGATAGCGGCTATTTATTTGATTATGTCAAGCGTCTTTGTAAGTGCAGTACCTGTATTGATACTTCACAACGAAATAGAATAGGATGAGACAGGCAAATTATGATCATTTTTCAAAAGTCTGCTCTCCTATAGAGGGCCGGTATCATGCCTTTATACACCTGAATCACCTCCCCTTCTCGGTTCCTCTAAGCCTACGAATGCTATGCTAGCCGAGTCCCTCGGCCAGAGACCGATCAGAGGTCCCTATGAACCCTACTCGACTCCTATGTGATATATATCTACAGGATGGTCCTAGGAACAAGGGGATAAAGCGTTTATAGACGCAATCTGCGTACCAACAGTCTTGCTAGTCGGCGGCGGCTCTCGATCGTGACCCTTTTTTAAAATTCTATATAATCTTGAAAATATATCTTGTCCTATCCACCTCCTTATTTACTACAACCTGCCATTTTCTCTTTTATATCCTTTCTCAAGCCTTTCCTCTAGTCGTAAGTATGTATCTTAAATAATCCCAAAGTACCCAAGTAGAAGTTGAAAGCACAAGGTATTTATTTATAAAAGAGGTGGTAGGAATTTTTCGTTCTAAAGCTTTCGAAAAGTGTTAGATTTATTCAACTCAGGGTTTGATTATTTCGCAGTTGGTAGGACTCAATCTCGGCTCTGCACACTCTTTCAAAAGGATCTAAAAAATCTGCGGTTCGGAGGAGATACCGCGCACAGGAATTGAGTTGTCGCCTGCTAATTTGCCCTGGTATTGGAGTACTGATATGTACGTTTTACGTAGTTGTGCAGTACCAAGGCTTAAACGACAGTCTTGCTGCCACTGGAGTACTTCATACTGCAGGTAATAATCTGACCTTTATGTCAAAGCGCAGATCAGATACTTCGCGATGCTTCTTTTATATAACTCTTTAGTACTTCATATATTCACTATTTGCCTTAATTACTGCGTCATATCTCTGTAGCATTTCCCCTACTAATTCCTTGGTTTTTCTCATTGTTATAGATTCCCACCCTTTTATTATAGTTTCTTGTAATCTTTTGTATAACCTATAAGCCCTTAGATACTTTTCCTTTATACAACCCCTCATATCCTGTACTACCTGAATTAGGTTTCACAGTTGACATAATGATGGCGGCATATTCGCTACTGAAAATCATTAGCAGTATCCCTGTTAAGACCCCCTAGTAAGTAGCAACTTCAAGTAGGCCACACAGACGGCAAAGGTCAGATTACTTCGTACTATGGGTAAATAATGTACAATTCTAGGCCGTGCACACTAGATACTTGGCAATGCTGCTTTTACAATTTCCTTAATATTTTGTATGGCCTCCTCCTGCTGCGATCACAGCTTTACATCTCTCTGGCATTTCCCTAATTAATTCTCTAATCCTTTCAATTGTTATCGATTCCCACGCTTCTTTTACAGCTTCATATAGTCTCTTATAGGATCGATACTCGTTCGTCACGAGAGGTCTGTTTTGTAGGTGTCTTTGGAGTCGGTATACTGAATGAAGAATCCATATTGAAAGCGTTGATTTTCAATGCAAAAAGCGGCGAATCGT
>JAENRP010000612.1:2625-15282 GCA_024741835.1 Diplocarpon mali | reverse complement strand
GACGCAAAAGGTGGCTATATAAAATACTAAGGAATTTAACAAAAGCAGCATTGCCAAGAATCTAGTGTGCACAGACAGAAAACCTCAAATTATTTCCCCATGTACTAAGTAATATCAAGATTCGAATTCTTGCGAAGGTCGCTTTTAATACATTTCGATCTGCAACCGCTGCTTGGCAAGCTACTAAAAGATCATATTCGACTTCGAGCCCGGTCCTGAGGTGAAGATCGGAAAATTGCAGATGGATCAAGCTCAAGAACAAGTATATAACTGTTGACGGTAACTTTCGATAATAGAGTAGTGGCCATGAGTCAGGTGACTAGCTCAGAATACTTGATACTTCTGGATCCTTCCGGACCAGAGAGTTCGGTGGAACGATAATGATGTACAAACACCAATAAGCGACTATATTGTTTCCTTTCGCTCTTCTCCTACCTCCCAAATTCAGACCCTACCCGAGAGAACCACAATCACGCAGATGGTCAAACTAGTATTCGTTTATTTGAAGAATATTCGAAACGCTTGAAACCCCCCCACTTGGACTTCATTAGATAGACAAGTAAAGAAGGAAAAAACTCTCAAAATTGAAAGTGTTCAGGGTTACCAAAGTCAATTGACTGCACCCCGCAGCTACTTGGTACTTCCTCGCAGGCCAAATAACCACTATATGAAATTGTATCTAGACTTGCAAACAAACTGTAAGTTCACCTGGCGGTGATACTGACTCAGTATTTGTTAAGTGTGCGAGGAAGTACAAAAACCTCTTTTGCTTAGAGCGCAGGGGCCTGGTATCATTGAAATTTGGCCAAGTTGCTTGGAATAAGCCTCCTCAGTACCTCTACCTGCTTCGCAATATTCTTCAATTTCAAACTCTCAACACCACTGGTGTCTAATCTACGCATTCCATTCCCGTATATCACCGTATAATCAGGGAGAAATTCGTACTCTGCTACTTCGCACAGTGGTCCAACCTTGCAATGCTATAATCTTTAAGGTCGTAGCCTTCAAGTGCAGGTGCAAAACATACCTTGCCAATTACCGCACCCTTACCAACTCTGGCATTATTCTCAACGACAGTGCCTTCTCCTACCCTCCTTGCTTCGATTGTCGCTCCGACCTCTATCACCACTGCATTTTCAAGAATCACTCCGTATTCCTCATCACCTGGCGGATCGCTCTGCAAACCGATCTGACTCCGCTCGCTGATGATGCAGTTGCTTCCCACAGTTATTTGTCCGTAGCCAGAGTTCAGTTTCGCCCTCGGATGAATGACTGTGTTCGAGCCAAGAGTGATGAGTTTTGTGCCCACCAATGCTGCTTGTTCTGCGATGACTAGAGATGGCGAAAGGCTCGTTGGAGGCTTCGGCGGCGGAGGCATCATCGACTGACGTTTGGACATTTTGGCTGTTAGGAAATGGGAAGGATCTGAACCTGATTAACGTCAATATGTGAGAGGTAAGTTAAGACCTGAAGATGTAGCAAGTACAGATATCAGAATGGGCATTCTCATTACTTGGAACCGCTGCCGCTCACTTCTTTGAAATCCGTGATATGTGATTCCGTAAAAAAAATGGAGATAGTCATGACGTTCTTGTCAACTCCATCGACTTCGGAGGTTGACAACGTTGGATTTTGGACGATTTCCGGCTACCGTAATACCTCCACGCACTTAGCCAATCAACTCAACCACATCGATGATGACTTCGAGGAGTGTACATTGAATCTCAACCGCAACTCTGCCAAACTACCACAATCTAGCTGAACTGAGCACAACCATCCCTCACAATGCTTTCGCGACATGCGCCTGCACCGAAGGCTGTTTCCTCTCTCTCCGCCCGCGTCCTCCCATCAACAGCGTGCGCCACCTCCCGATTCCCTCCCCCCGTTTCTCCAATACAATCAAGCCGCGGGCTTGCCACAGTTGCAGACGCCCCCTCTCCACCGCAGCGGACATATGGGGCATTGAAGGATCAAGACCGCATTTTCCAGAACCTCTATGGACATCATGGGGCGGATCTAGTCAGTGCCAAGAAGTATGGAGATTGGTACAAAACGAAGGAAATCTTGCTCAAGGGTCACGAATGGGTATGCTGGAGATAAACGGCAGAATTTCATGTGACGATTGTTGATATACTACCTAGATCATTTCCGAAATCAAGTCATCCGGTCTGCGAGGACGTGGTGGCGCTGGATTTCCATCTGGTATGAAATGGGTAGGTTAGATGTACGGTAATGGTACGGCTTTGGACTGATTCAGTGTAGTCATTCATGAACTTCAAGGACTGGGATAAAGATAACAAGCCGAGATATCTGGTTGTCAATGCCGACGAAGGAGAGCCAGGAACTTGCAAGGACCGAGAGATCATGCGAAAGGACCCCCATAAACTTCTCGAAGGATGCCTGGTTGCCGGACGCGCAATGAATTGCACCGCTGCGTACATTTATATCCGAGGCGAATTCTACCATGAGGCGACTGTCTTGCAACGAGCGATTCAAGAGGCCTACAAGGATGGATTGATAGGAAAGAATGCTTGCGGAAGTGGCTACGATTTTGATATCTACCTTCACCGAGGAATGGGTGCCTACGTTTGTGGGGAGGAAACATCACTGATCGAGTCTCTCGAAGGCAAGCCTGGAAAGCCTCGTCTGAAGCCCCCGTTCCCTGCAGCTGTCGGTCTCTTCGGATGCCCATCAACTGTGGCCAACGTCGAGACAATTGCAGTAGCACCGACTATTTGCCGGAGAGGAGGGTCTTGGTTCGCAGGTTTCGGTCGTGAGCGAAATTCTGGGACCAAGCTCTTCTGTATTTCCGGTCACGTGAACAATCCATGTACAGTTGAGGAGGAGATGAGCATTCCCTTGAGAGAGCTTATTGACAAGCACTGTGGCGGTGTCCGTGGTGGATGGGATAATCTGAAGGCTGTCATCCCTGGTGGATCTTCGACTCCCATCCTTCCCAAGAGCATCTGTGATGATCAACTCATGGACTTCGATGCATTAAAAGATAGTCAGTCCGGTCTCGGAACTGCAGCTGTCATTGTGATGGACAAGAGCACTGATGTCGTCCGAGCCATTTCAAGATTAAGCCACTTCTACAGACACGAGTCTTGTGGTCAATGCACACCTTGCAGAGAGGGCAGCAAGTGGACTGAGCAGATCATGAAGAGATTTGAGAAAGGACAAGGTCGTGAGCGCGAGATTGATATGTTGCAAGAGCTGACCAAGCAGGTCGAGGGCCATACCATCTGCGGTAAGCTTGACACGTACTTTCGCGATCCGGGCATATACTGATATCAACATAGCTCTCGGCGAGGCTTTCGCATGGCCCATACAAGGTCTCATTAGACATTTCAGGCCAGAACTAGAAGCCCGTATGAAGGATTATGCTGAGAAAAACGGGGGACCAACATTAGCTGGTGGATGGAGTCATGATGCGAGGCAACAGGGACAGCTGATTGCACCTGGGCAGTAAAGGACGGGGCGGAGTGAAGTAACCCTGTGAAATTCCCCTATTGTATTTATCGAAATTTAGCACCGGTGCTTCCCAGAAATCGTACTGTCTCAGCAATACGCTTCATTTCCTTTTTGGCTGTAATCGACCGATTCTCGGGCTGAGACCACTGATCATTGCGTCAATCCGTCTGGGAGAGAAGGCGTCAAGATTTCCGTGGATTAAATGATCTGAGCGACGGGGGAGTTTGAGGAGAATGAAAAGGCAGTTAATTTCCATAGGAGATAGGCTAGGGATGGGTTTAACATGCTCAGTGCGTGATCCGTCACGGCTTGGATCTATGGAGAGTTCTTCTCCTGCTGTGAGCACGGTGCTCTCGTTGAAGGATACTTGGGATAGATTAAAGTAATAATGAGTACATGGGATTTCGATATACCGCTCTAAAAACTGATGACTCGTTAGACGTTCAGTGTGTATGGATGTTTATGGAAGATGCACATATTCCACTCTCTGGCAACGCTCCCCTCCATCGAGCATGGCGCGAATCAACACTAGCAGCAGCCAAGGTTTGACTTGGAAGCTTGATGTCTCGTGGCGTCAACTTTGGATTAAACCCAGTCGGTCTCGCAGAGGGCTCGAACTCTTCGATTCAAGGGCTGGTACAGTCAGCGCCGACTGATACTAGCCAAATGGCTGATTTACACGAAAACGGAAACTCATTGTAGCATTACCTATTGTTAACAAGAGATTTATCGTACTAAAACAAATAATTTTCAAAATTAGCAAGAACTGATTTTGAATATATTCAAGACCTTCTCAAACATTGAGTTGATCTATAAGCAAGTAAAGCAATAATAAGTCTCGATACGCGGCTTCTACCACCAAAATGAGCGAAGATTGACATGGCGTCAGCTTAATGTCTATCAACTTATTCATATATATACATATATATACATATATATAAGTTTTGATATATCATACCAGTAGTAAAGGTGCTGTAAGACTTGAACCCCATATAATTTTTTGCGGTAGTTTAGTAGCCGGAGAAAGCATTAAAAGCTATGTTTTAGTGTAATAGGGGACATGACTAATGTCATTTGCCTAGTACTATAAAGCATGCAAGTCTTCACAGGCTGAGGAAGGACACCAGTAACTTAGAAAATTGAAGTAGCACGTGGGAAAATTCTCACACAAACATGTATCAGACCGTAACAGCGGCTTTACATGGCCCTCCGTGACACCGGTTGTGCAACGCAGTACCGAGAATCACACAAAGTTAAAGCACCACTCAGTCCAAGACCAACAATGGTGATAGTCTTCGGTTCATCGGAATCTTCGCCAAGATAATGCTTCCACGGCATCTGGCGGAGCTCGACGGTGACTTTTGAAGATATGCCTGATCGAGTATTGGGCAGCCATGAAATTGACGACCAGAATGAGTGCCAGGAAGATACCCGCCGCAATAAAAGTTTCATCACTGTCAACGGAGGAGAAATAAATGCTACACGAACAAGGACAAATGAGATAACTCGTATGACGAGGAGGGAAGCTAGTATGCTGGAGCAGACTGTAGAAATGCGGACCCGGGCGACATTGTCCTTTGGGATGGGAGGGAGATGATCGTGAGCCGGAGAACCATCACGAACTGCCTCTCCGGATGGTTGTGGGAGCATCGAGTACTGAGCGTTGCTTGCCAGATTAGAGCTTAGAGGTATAAAACTGCATGGATGGATGATATTTTCAAGGAGCATCAAACAGAAATGCTTGGTGTAGTATGACACGAGGGGGCATATACTGATATTCTTGCGGCTGATACCAATTGGCAGACTCAACGAACGTAGAGGCAGGAAAGGCGGAAAGGCGGTGAGAAAGATTTCTTCTGGCCAGTACTTAGCTAGCGTAGTCGATTCGACCCCAATTTAAATTCAGCCAAGTGACCTAGCGATCTCTGTTCTTCCATCCCCAGTTTCAATTTCACGAAAACCTTTACCAGTCGAAGATACATCTCTAATCTTCCCTTTAAGCAAATTGCTTCCGCAGCTATGGCATCTGCGTTGCCCAAGAGATTTGCGATCCTCCTGCAAGCCGGCCCCGGGCCCTGGGAAACCATCAATGCCATCCGAGCTAAATACCCGGCGGCGAGAGACAAAATGGTATCTGATACGACAAGGAGCGAAGTGCGGCTTCCATATCTTCCCTTCGTCCCTAAACTGCCCCCCCGCATGCTGGAACATTTCCAGAAGGAGCTGCCCGCTTTCGCATCTCTGCAAAAGCCATTTTCAGTTGAGATCAGGCAACCTCTCGTAACGCATCGCGAGTTTGCTTCTGCAGAAGAGGATTATGGGCTTAGCTGGGCTTTGGATGTCGAGGTGAGTGCCCTCGTTGGTCCTTTTCCCCTTCTCAGGTGGCCCTGGGAGCTCTGAGCTGATTTATTTTCAAATATGCTTCTTGCTTCCGGAGTCAACCGCGTCGCTTTGAACTCACGGAAAAAATAATGCTGATTTTGGGTTCTTTTACAGCCGCTTAACCAGTTTCGCTCTGCGCTAGTACGCACGAATTCCTGCGCCCTATTCCTACTCTCCCGAGGTCTTGGCCCTAGATACATGTCAGAGCTGAGACCTCAACCCAGGAACAGGCTGACCTTCATGTAGTGGAAGAAATTTCAAGACTTACTACCTGAAGATAGCAATGAAAAATTTGCACGCAAGATGTTCTGCGATCCAAGGGAAACTGCCTCGTTGACAATTCGAACGTCGAACATGGGATTGACAAAGGCTCAGGCGGATGAGGCTCTGAGTGAGCGTAAGTATACATCTGCGGTCTGCCTCAATCGCGGATCATTGGTCTATTAGGTGTTTATCATGGGCTGGAATCCGGAGCTGTTTCAACCGCTTTTGCTCCTGAAGAATACAGCTGATTATTCCATGTGCAGTGCAGGGAAATCGGCACGGATTTAAGTCAATCGACATAGTAGGTCTTGCTCTTCAGCAATATACAAAGCCAAAGAATAGGCTGGGAAAGGCTGGCACGTGGGGACTACAGATTACTGAGGAACGTATGCTTGGAAAGTATGCATTCGGAGGAGAATCTCAGCCTTAAGTCGGAGGTCATAGTACGACGTGTATTCTATCGGATTGGATATGGAGACGGAATGCCTAAGCGCCGGCAAAGGAAGACTATCTTTGTACATCATTTGTACAGAATATCATGTACGAATAGCTGAGTCCATAATCTAGCTATTGCTATGGTTCCCATGACCAAGCAGATTTTCTACAAGCTGGATTACCATCACGGGTAGATTCACGCCTCGGATGAATATGGCAGAGGATTCAAGCCAGCCGGTCGTGAGGTTAGTGACTGATAATCTCCTGGGGACAGCAGTGATGATATATGCAGGGAGTGATGCCGTCGAATCGAGAGTAAATTCTTCCATTCTTGAGCCGAGACAGCTTGACTCCACTGCCAGACTGTACTCCTGCAAATCCGGAACTTGCGATAATTCGTTCCTCTGTCCAGAGCAACACCTCGACTACTAGTTGTATCCTCAGTTTCCTCCCAACGATGCCTCCAATCCTTTCCAATTCCAGGGCGAACACTTCTCGAAGCAGATCAAGGTTCTCCGGCACTTCCCACCCCACACCTGGGAGACTCTTGAGATTCCCAGCCCAACAGTGTCTGTGAGAAGAGGGTCATGTCGGTAAGACATCACAAGTAGCTTCAAGCGTCAAGACGAAGATGGCTCGTACACAGATACCTCCAGCCCAAGAGAATCCGAAAAACCCCCCATCGACGGATCTCCCATGGCGTTGAATCGTCTAGGGACATGCGCAAGTCGCAAGCATCGAAGGTTGGCAGCGTTGGACATGGAGATAGAGATACGGGTGGGCATCAGGAGCAGCCTTTGGATCTTGGAGATATTATAGGAACTGAGTCGAGGACGGGATACATGCTCCAACGGCCAGTCGGTCCAGTCTGAGGAGAGGCGTTGGGCACCGCTTGGGTTTCGTCGAGTAGGTGAGAGGTCTGACTAGGCCAGCCTTGGGAAATCGTGGCGTGAGGTGGCGCGATGGAGGCGGGCCCAGTGGTGAATGAGTTTGGGTACTCGTCAGGTTCGAGCGAGGGCGCGCCGGCGGGTTGGAGACATCCAAGGCCGAGGGTTCAGAGTGGAAATGTCACTTTCCTTTCCGATTGTGAAGAGTTGCATCTACCGAACCTGCAGAGGCGCGGCTCCTACGGCCGTCGGCCGAAAGTCCGTCTGTCGCGGATCGGTCGCTAGCTAGTGTTTGCTGATTTCTAATCTCACATGACCCCATTTCAGACTTCGACGGGCCATCCTGCTTTCCTCGACGATAGGTGATCGTCTTTCCTCTAGTTCCTTGCGCTTTCCCATCTTCTGTGCGTGTCATCTCTGCTGGTGTGAGCTTTTGTGCTGTCTTGTCCTGTGCATGTTCAGACCCTGCGCACGATGACCAAATTTGTTATTGAGATTGTAAGCGACAGCGTCTGTCCTTGTAAGTGCCGAGGATTTCTATGGGTTTCTCACATCGATTCCCCGAGAGTGTCTGGAACAGAGGCTTTATTCTTCAAGCCGATTTGGATATCGCAGCTGACCCTCTGTGTTACCCAGGGTGCTATGTCGGCAAGAAGAAACTTGACAGGGCCATTCAGACGTACCAAGAGCTGCATCCGGACTCTGGTGATACCTTTTCGACGACCTGGATGCCATTCTACCTGAATCCTGGCGCACCCAAGAATGGTTTTTCTCTCCCGGGGTGTTATGCATTGAGTAGCGAGGCTGAGCGGCTCTACAGGTGTTGACAAGATGGGATACTACACGGCCAAATTTGGAGAGGAGCGCACCTCCATGATCTTCGAGCGCCTCTCGCAGGCCGGCCGGGAAGTTGGCATCATCTTCAAGTACGGCGGCAAAACCGGCAACAGCCGAGACTCGCACCGATTGATACAACTCGGCAAGACCAAATCACCCGCCTTGCAGACCCGAGTCGTGGAAGAGCTCTTCGCCGCGTACTTTGAGAACGAGGCCGACATCACGGATCGCAAGGTCTTGGTAGCGGCTGCCGTCGAGGCTGGACTCGACAAGCCGGAGGCCGAGGACTGGCTGAAGAGTGACAAGGGGGGTCCTGCTGTGGATGAGGAGGTCGAGCGGGCGAAGTCGAATGGGATCAGTGGAGTGCCTAACTTCACGTTGCAGGGCAAGTTTGACGTAGGGGGTGCCCAGGATCCCGGGGTATTCTTGCGGCTATTCGAGAAGATCAAGGCCCAGGAAGGGCGTTCGGAAGGTTGATGTTTGGGCTACGCCGCATGGGCTCGATTCGTGACCTGTTGATGTGGGCAGATTGCCCGCCACGGCACGGCGTCTCTGTGCCCCTCCCAACAACTATCCAACACCCTGCGCTGTCTTTCCCGTGCTGCTGTGTTTCCCACGGAGCTTGCTTCTCTCGACCGTAGGTAGCGTGCTCCCTTTTCATGCCGACCGACGGGAGTATATACTCCACAAGGCCATCGCCCGCACGCGGCTCTTGATTGCTGTGACTCTACCAGACGACCGGGACAGCAGAGCCGTACCCGGAGGCGTTGCGCCCGACGCGCTTCTCTCCCCGTGCTGGATAGCTTCACCATGTTTCCGGCGCCGTCCCGCGGCAGTCGCTTCGCACCGAGCATGCAACTGCAACGTCGCAGAAGTCGCACCGGTTCGCCGCCTCGACGAAGAGCAGGACACGGGCTGGTGCCGGGGCATCTTCTACCTGCATCCAGACACTGCCGTGCCTGCCAGCCCATCTGGCCGCCCACAGCCAACACGGTCTCTCTATCCAGCCTCCGAGCGTCAACAACAAGATGCTAACCGAGCTTTTAGCGTCTCACGACGACAACCCAACCCAACCCCACAGATGTGGGATGGGCTCAACGGCACGGAGGGATGTCCCTGCCCCTCCTGGTATGCGTGGACGAAACTCTGTGTTTCTCTCTCACCCTGTAGATATTTACATGACCCAGGACCCGTGTGTTGCGGAACAATGCTCTCTTCAGACGGATCGCAGATTCTGTGAGCCCGTCGACAAACCCGCGCGATGCCCCAGGTCTTATCCATCCTCGCACCAAAAATGGTAGGCAGGCGCTTCGAAGCCTTTCGATATATCGCTGCCAACACGAGAGGGGCAACGGAGAAAAATGCGCAAAGAGGGAAAGCAAGTCGTCAGAAGATCGACTCGGACTCCCAAGGACGGATTCGTAAAGCCCATGGCGTAGCTATCCACGTCACCCGAGGAGGAAGAGGAGGAGGGGGGGGGGGAAGAGGGGGAGGAGGAAGAGGGGAGGAGAAAGTAGAAGAGTAGCAGCAGTAGAAGAAAGAGAGCCTTTCAATGCAAGCCTGGTCTCTGAACATCAGCCAGGCATCACGTTGGGACTTGACACCGGCGCCGAGTTGAGTAGGTCCCTACCTGCCGACTCCCAACCTGCGCACGGGGAAAAACACTGCCCCGGTGGCATCTCGCTGGGCCTCACCCACCCCGTTCCGTTCGACACGGTGAGCTGGCCAACACGCCCCGACCCGGAAGCGTTTATGTAAGCTGGCCATACGGCCAACCAGAGCCGGCAATCCCCACCTGCCGACATCAGCCGCTGGCTGGACTTGGACAGAACACGTCAGGTCGGGTGATTCGCGGCGCGGCGAGACGAGCCGATGCGGGCCGCCCTCCGCCCCCCTGGCAAAGTTGTACACAAGTCTTGGGAGGAAGATCCGTGCCGAGAGATCTGGCAATCTGGTGCGCCGAGGCGCCGTAGAGAAGCGGGATGGCTTGGTCGGGCCGGCGCCGGCTCATCCCCGTACGACCCGTGTGCCGGTTCCCCCGGAGGACGGCGTGCCGGGTCACGAGCCAGCCCGCTGACTCCCATCCGCCGGTGCATTCTCCGTGTGGCGGCCGGTTCGAGCACATGACGCGATAGGGGGTCCCGCTCCGATTCCATCGCCAGCGCGCATCACATCCCTCTCGCCCTCGCAGTCCAGCCCGGGCTTTCGGGGGTCCCGCTCTCCTCTTCTCGAGCAGGCCTTCTCCCTCCTCCTCGCCCCCGGACAGGCCAGAGCAGACTCGTGTCTCCCCGTGCGTCCCTGGCTCCTGGCTCCTGGCTCTCCCCCGCGCAACCACATGAGCCGAGTCCAGACGATACGGTCGAGTGGCTGGACCGGGCTGGCATTTCCCCCGGGCCGCCGCGCCCGCTAGCACTTCTTCCACTCCTCGAATCCATGCACATCTTTTTTTCCTCGTGCAGGGAACTTCCCGCGAAGGTTTGCTCAGGTCTGTCGGGGCAGAGTCGAGAGAAGAATCCGCGCCCTGCTCTCCTCGTGCGGGACCAGGGACGGGCCAGAGTCGAGAGATGAATCCGCACCCTGCTCTCCTCGTGCGGGGACCCGGGACGGGGAAGGCCTCTGGGACATCCGTCCCATGCCCCCGGGTCGTCCGTGATACGAGTCGAGGATCAGAAGCCAGCCGCCGACCCAAGCGCTGCTCTCGACCGCGGAACATGGATGGAGAGAGCAGCAGGGAGGGAGCCGAGTTCCTGTGTGTCCAAGGTGTGCTCGTACTCGACAGTCGAGGACGGGTGACGCGAACGGGTGCGAGGCGAGGCATCTGTACCCTCTCTACCTGCCGAGGGGGGGGGACCGGTCCCGACACCTCAGGTCCCGCCCCGATCGGGTAAGTCTTGCTTGAGTGGGAAAGACCCTTCGGACTCGGGTTCGTCGCTCCGCTCATGGGACCGACAGATGGGAGCAGCGCAGCACAGAGCAAAGTCACCCGCCCTCCCCACCGGGCGCGTTCCGATCGGAAGAGATCCGAGCCGGTCACGCGCCCAGTCTCGAGAGCCCAATCCGACCGAGCCGGTCACGCGTCCAGTCGCGAGAACCCAACCCGACCGAGCCGATCGAATCCTGCCACAGCTGTCCACCTTGCTCGCCTCCGGGGAGACGCGGCCCACTTCCCGACCCTGCGCGCCGGGATCTCGGTCGGATCAGGCGGTGCCCAGTTCCCCGCGGGAGATATCCGCTAGGGACGGATCGAGGTACAGATGCGAAGTATCTCCTCGTCCGGCACCCTGCATTCGGCGGGGAATGATCCGGGCCACCGGTTCGCACGCGCGAGATCCAGTCCTCGTACGAGGAGATCCCATACCCTGCCTCACTTCCTCGTCGGAGGAGAGACCCCCCCCTCTGCATGCCCAGGTACCGTGACCTTTGCTCTCCTCCGGATCCCCTCCGGATCCCCTCCGGGTCCCCTCTGGCACCCCTCCGGAAGCGATTCCGCGTCACGCGGCTGATGAGCTCGTCTCGACCTCCTGTTTGGAGATTGAGGCCTGGGCATCTGCACCCCCGGGGGGAATGGGAGTGTGCCATTCCCCTTTCCGCTTCGTCCGTTGCGCGTCTCCAGCGTGCTCGGCACCTTCTGGCGTGCGTGCCGCCCCCCGACGCAGGTTTCTGCTTGACGTACTTCGTATCTTCCTGCGTGCAGTGCGACGAAACGTGCGTCCAGACAGTGAGCGGACGGTGCTCGAGCCGGTGACGGTTGGTGCCCCATGCTGCCGATCGATCTGGTGTGGTTGTGCCGGTGCCCGGAGGGCCAGACCAGACCGACGAGAGGTCACGCCCCGGCGCGGCAGAAGAGGTTGGTTCGTCTGTCTTCCATGATGACTTTGGCGGAGGACAGAGACTGGACCGTCCTCGTGCTTGCCGCATCACAGGAGAGCCTCTACCCGACTCCAAGTGATCACGTGCTCTCGGCTGGTGAGGCAGGCCAGGCAGGGGGGACATGGACCGTTGAGACGTCTGGCCGACACGGAGAGAGGGGTCTCTTGGATCACGCCGCTGGCTGACGAGAGCTGCATCGTGTTGCGGAGACGGGGAGCCGCCGAACCCATGCGGCTGCGGATGTGCCACTTCACTTGATGTGCACCGGAGACGTTGAGCTCGTGCCTCACCCGGCCTGGCCTTCTCCTTCTCGTCTTTGCCCGATCGCGACGCAGCTGGGCTCGTCGGTCATCAGGCATAATCTCCTTGGGGGGGGTCGAGGGGCAAGGTTAGCTCGTGCCTCGTGCGAATACGACTCTGCCACAGCGCAACAGGGTCGACGATGCCCTCGTGCGGAACGGTGCAGAGATCCACCAAAAGCCCCGAGGACCAGACAATCGGCGGGGGG
>JAENRP010000611.1:2978-15310 GCA_024741835.1 Diplocarpon mali | reverse complement strand
TTTACTACTAACTTTAATAAAGCGCCTTTTTATTTTAATAAGCGGGCCTTTAAATAAGTAGGGTTTATTAATTATATATATTATATAATTAGTATTACTATACTAATTAGATTTAAAGATCTTATAAAGATCGGCTTTTAAAATATAAGCATCTTTATTATAATTATCGTTTGAATTATTAGAAGTGGATTTAAGTTCAAATGACCTACTATTATTATTAGAGGTATCTGCTAAAGTTTTGGCTAAATAGCCTTTTCCTTTGCCTTTCCTTAGTAGTGTAATGGCTGCACCTCCACTTAGTGTAATTACCTAGGAGTACGGCGTTTTAAGGTTTCGCAATCTCGATTCGATATAGGGTTTTTTCGAATCGATCCTAAAGGTATAAAAGGATATTCTTATATAATATTACGTAAATAGATAAAGAGCCTTAAGCTGCTTATATATATAAGGAAGAAGGGCTCTCCTTTAAGGAGGGCTCTTTAACTTCTTTATTTCCTTTGTATTAGACCTATAGAATACGCCTTTTGCACTACTTCTTACTTTTATACTTGATTTCGCACTTCGGCGGTTCTATATTATTATATTAAATGAAGAAGTTCTTTTCTACTAAGGACGGCTTTTAATAATATCTTACCCCTTTTGAAAATCGATTTGCGGTTATTTCGACTTTCGATAGAGTCAGGATCCTAAAGATCTTTTAAACGAACTAAGAGCTTAAGTATAGCTTATTAACTAGTATAATTAAGGAACGCTTTTATTAGTCGGATTTTCTTAACTACTCCTTTTATAAAAGTGCTATAGGCAGAAGTTAAAAGAGTATTACGCTATTAGAACCCTTTTTCTATAGAACCCTTTATTAACCGAATCCTTATTGAAATTAAAATCGGTAAAATGAATTCCTTACTAGCTGGAAGTTAGTAAACTTAGAATGTACCTGGTTTATTTAAGGAACTAGCTTCTATAGGGAGTACCTCTACCTTAGCCCTTAGGGCTGGACCTTTCTTTGCTACTAAGGGCAAAAGACTATAATGCTATAGCTAAGCTAATTAAGATAAATAAGACTTTTTAAATCTGAATATATTATAAGGAATAGTCTTAGGTTTAAAGGAATCCTTATAATACTAAGATTAATCTAATTGATAATTATAAAGTAAGATTAGTAGGATTGCTTAGGCTATCTTTAGCTTAAAGACTTTAGCTTATTAAAGCTAAGAGATAGCTTAGTGTATATATTAGACTATTAAGTAAGAATCTACCTACTCTTACTAAAGTAAGACTTAGCCTCTTTTAGAAGTCGATATAAATATAAAATGGTTAAAAATTCAGCTAATTGAAAAGATCATCCCTTTTAATAATAGGACCTCTTTAATATATAAGTAGTAGTTAGCTTTAGTCTAAGACCGATTGTAAGTTAATACTGACCTATATCCGAATGA
The DNA here is from genome assembly GCA_024741835.1 of Diplocarpon mali. NCBI lineage: Eukaryota > Fungi > Ascomycota > Leotiomycetes > Helotiales > Drepanopezizaceae > Diplocarpon > Diplocarpon mali. The sequence continues at coordinate 13,874 of JAENRP010000611.1, read as the reverse complement.
GCAAGCTTATTAAGCCTTTATTTAAGGATCTACTATAGGATAAGCCTAAATGTACCTTAAACCTTAATACCTTTTGAAGACTAACCCCTTTCGAAACTATTAAGAAATAGTAGAATTACTAAGTAGTTACTTTTTAACTAGCTAAGAGGTAGACCTATTTCGATCTACTTTCTATTACCTTTATATAAAAGAAGCCGGTTATTTTAAAGAAACTTTCCTTTAGTTTTAAGCCTGATTTTAATTTATTATAATTTAAAAAGAGGTTTTAAAATCTAAGTGGTTTTTCTTTATATAGAATAAGATTACCCTTTAGCTTAAAGCTACTTATGCCTTAGCTAAGGCCTCTTAAGGGAAGGACTATACTATTATAGTTAACTAATTAAATGCCCTTAATACTAAATGCTAAAGTAATTAACTTCTTAACCCTTTAGTTAAAAGTAAGGCGACCTTAGTATTATATTAAAAGATATCTAATTTGCTCTTTAATAAGACTGCTTGCAATTTAAGTGCTAGAAGTACCACTTAAGTTTCTAGGCAACTAGCCTTAAAGCCGACTACCCCTTTTCGCTAAGATATGCTAGCTAAGGCTAGTTCTTTTACTTTGCCCTTTAAGTAAGCTACCTATTAGACCTATAGTAAAACTAGTTATTATAAGACCGAGTGCCCTTTTATAAGTAAGATTAATACTTTAAAAGATAGAAAGGAATCTGATCTGACTTTAAACTTAATTAAAAATAGGGTTAAAATAAAGGAAGATTAGGAAAATGAAAAGGCCTAGGAAAAGACTTTTACTTAAGCTTGCGAAAGTGCAACTTATTAAAGCTAGATCTTAACTCTTTAATAGGAGGGAAGCAATTCCTAACCTCTTATACTATTAGTATAAATGGACTTAAAGTATTATTATTAGCTTTAATAGATATTAAAGCCTTTAATTACCTATTTTTAAATTATTTCCTTTCTATATATCTTTTAAAAGCAATTAGCTTTAAAATTCTTCCTCTTTTAGCCCTTATTCCTATCTATAGATTTTAAAATACTATTTGCGTATAAGCTATATATTATATGCGCTTTTACTTAATAATTAATAGAAGGTATATTTACAACTGCCCTTAGGTTATTCTCGACTTAGGCTAGCGTAATACTATTATTAGAGTCAAATGAATATGCCGATTCCGACTTAAACTTAATTTAAAGGAAAACCGATTTATATAGCCTTTATATTATCTCTTATCTCCTTAATTTGTAAAGGAAATCGTTATTTGTCTTTCTCCTTTTAAAGGACTTTGGATCTAATCTAATTATTAAGCTAATATTAATTATAAAGAATAAGAAATAGCTATAGACGAAGCTTAATAGATTAATAGAAGATAGTCTTATATTAATTTAATAGCTTTAGCTAGGCGTAAGATCCCTATTGCTATTATTAAGCCAGCGCCCTTGCTTATAATTAAGCTAGATTTAAGAAAATAGTCTAATATAAATCGACTATAATCTAATTCTATTTATAAATGTCCTAAAGCTGCAGTTCTTATTTGCGAAATTAGTACTAACGCCTTTTATTATAATATAAAGCATAAGGAGACAGAGTTCTTTTAAATTAGTATTTATAAAGTAGATAGGATTTTAAAGGAAAGATATAAGCTTAAGAATCCTAATATTAAAAAGCTAATTAATAATCGACTCTTAAAATAGTACTAATCTTTAAGATAAGCTTTTTTAAAAAGGGATATAGATACCCTCTTTCCCTATTAGTACTACAATTATAAGATATAGCTAAAAGGGCCTTTGCCTAATGCTTATTTGCCCTTTTACTATCAATCTATTAAAGAGCTTAAGGTTATAAAGGAGTACTTACTTAAGAATTTAGATAAAGGCTTTATTAAGATAAGTATTAGCCCCTTTACTTTGCTAATGCTATTTGTAAAGAAGGCCGATAGTAGCCTCCGATTTTATATAAACTATCGGAAGCTAAATATATTAATTTAAAAGGACGCTTACCTAATTCTAAGGATAGATAAGCTTTTAAAGCAAGTATTTAAAGCTAAGATTTTTATAAAACTAGATATTTGAGCCGCTTTTAATTAAATATAAATAGACCTTAAATTAAAGGAATATACCACTTTTCGAATAAGGTATAAATCCTATAAATGCAAGGTTCTCCTATTTAGCCTTTATAATAGACTTAGTACTTATTAGCAGTATATAAATGATATTCTTTTAGATTATTTAAATGATTTTTATATAGTATATTTAAATGATATTTTAATTTACTTTAAAAATATTAAAAAGCACTAGGATTATATTAAAAAGATATTAAAACGACTCTTAAAGGCTGGCCTTTAAGTAGATATTAAGAAATGCGAGTTTTATATTACTTAAACTTAATATCTCAGATATATTTTAATAATAACTAGGATCGAACTAGACCTTAAAAAGGTTAAACTACTACGCAATTAAAAGTACTTAAAAACTGTTATTAAAGTAAAGTCTTACTTAGGATTTTGCAAGTTCTATTAATAATTTATTTGCAACTTTAGGCTAATTGCCAAACCCCTTTCTATTCTAACCTAACCGATAGTACTTTAGAATTAGATAGAAGAGTGCCGAATCGCTTTTAAAGAGCTTTATAAATAGCTGCTTTCGATTTAGCAGATTTACTATTTTAACCCTGACTTGCTTATAAAGCTGGAAACTAATGCTTCTAATAGCATTATTGCTAGAATACTTTCTTAATAATACTTTGATAAGCAATAGTACCTAATTGGCTTCTATTTATATATACTCTCTAGCTATAAACCTAATTAGGAAATATACAATAAGGAACTCTTTACTATTATAGAATCCTGCTATAAATAGAGACTTGAGCTTATATTACTTAAGGAGCGAGTTGATATTTACTTAAATCACTGCTCCTTTAAGTACTTTATAACTACTAAGGTTTTGATTGCAAAATAGTACTAATAGATGGAATTCCTATTTGACTTCAATTTTCAAATTATATATACTTTAGATAAAGATAATCAGAAGGCTAATATTCTTAATTATTAAGAGTAGGATATGCTAGTTTATAAATAAGCGAAGCTAAATAGCTGATCCTAGGTTCTGATTTCCCTAGCCCAGTTGGACCTTTGAATTAATACTAAACTGGCCAATAAATTTCTCGCCGAATCTGCCGAAGGCACTCTTGCCCTAATATCAACCGATACTCTTAATTCGACCTTAAATCGACTTAAGGATTCCTTTGATTTGATTGAAAAGCTTTATTAAGATAATTGCAAATCCTTTTAAAAGATTTATACCAACCTTCTTAAGAACTACTTTTTAAAAGATAAATTGCTTTGCTTTAAGGAGCGTCTTTATATATACTATAATACTCTTTTATATACTTATTTAATTTAGAAAGCTTATAACTAACCTTTAAGCGCATACCTAAGTAGCTTAAAGACTTATTAGCTACTTGCTCTTAAGTATTATTAGGTTAGGATAGGTTCGGATTGCAAAAGATTTATTACAAACTATAGACTTTATTAATTCTCGCATTTAAAGATAATTAAATAATAAGGTCTCTTATAACCCTTCCTTATTCCTAACTATCTTATATAGCACTTATATATAGATTTTAAGGATTTCCCTCTTAATAAGTACAGCTTTAATTGAATCCTGGTTTTTATAAACCGACTTAATAAAAGTGCTATTACGATTCTTTATTAAAAAGATATCAACGCTTAAGGAATTGCCTAACTATTTATTTAATAGATTTATTGATTTAGCTATACTTTAAAGACAATTACCTTAAACCGAGGTCCTTAATTCGTCTCTTTATTTTAAAGAGAGTTCTATTATATTATTAGTATTAAGATCAAACTCTCTATAGTATACTATAAGGAGACTGATAGCTAAATGGAGATTATAAATAAGTATATTGATTTAAGGCTATAGCCTTTTATTAATTACTATTAAGATAATTAGAGTAAATTGATTTTATTAATAGATTATATATAATCGACTCTCCTTTACGCTTCAATTGGTATAACCTTATATTAGCTTAAGTATAGAGTTATACCTTAGATAAGTTAGGACTAGATCTCTTTAAAACCGTTTAGCTTATAGGAGAGATTGAATTAAGCAAAGGCTAAGCTAGTTGTAAAGAGGATGCACTTAGCTTAAGAAGTAGTAAAAGGCAATATAGAATGCGCTTAAGAGAAAATGCGTAAGTTTATAAATTAATATTAAAGGGAGATTAATTAGAAATCTGGAGATATAGTCTACCTTTTAATAAAAAATCTTAAGAACTACTACCTTAGTAAGAAACTGGCTAATTAATAGGATAGTCCTTTTGAGGTTTTTAAGAAGGTAGGCAATTTATATTAGATCAAGCTGCTTATAGGTTTTATAATATATAATATCTTTGCATTAGAGCTACTATTTAAAGATCTGCAGAACCCTTTGCTAGGTTAGGAATAACCCTAGCCTATTATAAAAAAGATCGTTAGGTAAGAAGAGTATAAAGTGTTTAAGATATTAAGGGTACGCTTATCTTAAGGAAAACTAGAGTACTAGGTTAAATGGACTAGTTATAACTTTGATTTAAGTTGGTATTGCACTTTAAATTTTATAGGATCTTTATATAAGATTTGCGACTTTTATTAAGTTAACCTTATAAAGCTAGGACCACTTTAAAACTTATAAGCTTGGCTAAAGGCTTAGGAAAGCGGTATAGATGATTATAGGCACTTAGAAGATAATAGGCCAGATGCGAAATAGGTTAGTAAATAAATCTAAAAATTATTAAGCTTAAGTAAGTCGGCGCAGTAGGTATAGGAAACTTCTAAAGGTCGATAGTCGATATATTAGTAAGAGTTAAGGAAGGAAGGTTACCCCTTTCTTACCTATAGCTATATACGTATTAATATCCTACTGACTAAGCAGTAGGGTCATATAATAATATATTGGAGTGATAGCTATATCACCTATCTTAATACCTCTACTTAGACCTTACTCTAATTAACCTATAGTTGGGAAAATAATAACTATCCTTTTGCGCTAATCTAACTCTTAAGTATCTCTTTAAATTAAAAACAATTAATTAATAGCAACCTCTATTAAAATCACTAATCCTACTTATAAGGCGGGACTAGGAGTTAAATTTCCAAAAGCGTTCCTTTATAAGACTATATGACTTAACTCGCGGTCTAGGCCTAAGAGTTGATTTAAAAAAAACTTTACTTTATAAGACTATATGACCTAACTCGCGAGGCGGGCCTAGGAGTCGTCCTTAAGCCTATTAAGCCCCTACTATCTTCTGCAACCTTAGTATATCTTTAAATGCTTTAAACTTTGCAACTATCTCTAGTAGCTTTATAAATCTATCTACTACTATTTGATCGGTTAAGATATAAGTGATTAATAACTTATTCTTTATAATAAGGTTATAGATAAAGTAGTAGGTAATATTAATATATTTTGATTACTTATATAAGTGTAGATTCTTTATAAGTATAATCGCCCTTATATTATCTACTTAGAGATTAATATAGTTCCTATCTTATCTAATATACTTAGTAAAACCTATATCTTTTAGAACTTAGGCAATTTATAATCCTTACTTGCAATTTGATAATATTAATATATATTTAGCCTTAGTGCTTGCAATAGCTACTGATTTCTACTTCCTACTTCCTTATAATATAGGTCTGCTATATAGTATTACTATACTTCCAGATATACTTTTCCGACCTTTCATATTTGCCTAGTTGGAATTAGTATATACCTTAAGCTTTGCGCTTATATATTTCGTTAGTCTATATCTTACCTTTTATATGATTGTTAATCGAAGGTACCTTTTAAGTCGCTTAACTGCATTCTTATATTAAATCGTCGGATCCTTTAAGTTCTAATTAAGTTGCCTAATAATAAAGGCGATATTTGGTCTTATATATACTATAGTATATATAATTGCTTTAATATCCTATTAATACTTCTTCAAATCTCCTCTCTACTTATTTTCATTAGTAGGCTCTAACTTATTATACTTTCCTTCGATTGGAGTACGCTTTAGCTTAAAGTTAGGAGTATAAGTAAAGAGTCTTATTCGGTCTAGGATCTTCTTAATATACTACTCTTAATCTAACCAGAGTTCTTAAGTAGAGCGGTTCCTTATAACGCGGATGCTAAGGATCTTATAAATTCCCCTCAGATCCTTAGTATTAAAACGTTTCTAGATCATTATAAAGAACCAATCTAATTAAGTGGTTATTTTCGCAGCTATAGCAATATTATCAATATATAATAGCAACTTAATTCTATACTTAGTATAAGTAAATAGATAAGGGTCAGCTAGGCTCTAAACGAATCCCATTTCTACTAAAGTAGAGCTATATAAAAGGTTCTAATCATAGGCTGATTATTTAAGCCTATAGATATTATAAAGTATATAAAGGGAGTGGCCAGCGCATATAGGAATACTATTAGGTTAAGAGAGAAAAATCCGTTCCTTTATAATCGCTTTAGTAAATGCATTTTTAATATTATACTATCTATATTTAAGGTCCTTAGCAGCTACTATTGCTATAAATATACAAAGGGTATTTATACGAACTATTGGCGCGAATATATTAAAGTAGTCTTTTCTATACTATTAAGAGAAGCCCTTAGCTATAAGCCTTACCTTATAATATTCTAAGGTCCTATCTGCATATATTTTAATTATAAAGACCCATTTTATTAATACTAGGTTCATATCCTTTAGCGTCGGTTCTTCTATCTATATACTATTTGTAATAAAAGAGCTTATCTCCTCTTAGATTACCTCATTTTATACTACTCTATTCTTTAAGTTATTAATAGCTTTATTATATATCTTTAGAAAAGAGATTTTCATTATCCCTCTAGCGGCTAAGAACGCATTCTCTTTATTAAAGTTCTATTAGAGTTTAAGCTTATAGATCCTATGTATTATTATAGCCTAGATACGCTTAGACTTGCGTTTATCTAAAGTGTCTTTTAGTTCTAGGTCTCTATTCCTCTTTAAAGGCGTAGGTTCAGCTATAGGTTCTATAGGCTTATTATCTAAGGAACCGCTTTCTAATAGTAGAGGCTTATTATTACTTATACCTATTTTAGGAATATCCTTTATTATAGGTGCTTTAACTAAAGGGATAATAATATCGAAGTTGTTTTATACTTTAAGCAGTTCGCGGATAATAGGAATAGTCTATTCGGCCTTTAAGCGACTAGCAGGTCGTCGATCAGCGGGTGCGCTTGATATACCTAAGCTTAAAGAGAGGGATTATTAGTTCGGCTTAATAGTATTACTATCGAGTGGTATACCTTGCGAATCTTTAAGTATACAGAGCTTTAAGGATAGCTCCCCCCTATTTTAAGATTTATCGAACTTAACTATTAAGGATATAATTACTCGCCCTAAGTCTAGCGCGTATACTATCTATTGCTTTATTATCTATTTAATATACTTAATAAATATATACTCTCTACCTTAGTCTATTAGCTTCTTACTCTTTATACTTGCAGGCTAGGACTTTAGGCTAATATAGGAGTAGCAGATACTTTTAAAGACGCAGATATAGTCTAAGCTTAGTTTCTATTTGAAATATGCCTTATATAGCGATATTTAGGTGCTATTGACTATTAGTCTACTACCTATTTTATTTTGCAGGTATACGTCTGCCTTAACCGCAAGGTCCTAGAATTCTAATAGTAGGTCAGCATCTTGCAATAGAATATAATAATCAGTCTCTACTTATTAGATACTTTGCTTAGTAATACTATTCTAATAGGAACCTTTGTATATTATAATTAGTTTATAGCAAACTCCTTATTTTACCTATTTATTAAGCTTTGCTTTAATCTCTAATGCATTATTAGACCTAATAGCTATTAGCTTTAATTAGGTCTAGTATTCCTTTATCACTTTTCAAGTTTCTAGCTTTTCTATAAGCTTAGATTTGGTCTTAGCGCAAATGGTCTATATCTATTAAGTAGAGTTATCTACTATTTAAGAAAACCAATTATTTCCTTTAATTAAGGTTATAAATAGTTTAATAGTATTAATAGATATTAGCGCTAGTATCGAATCTTTCTATAGACTAAGCTTAGTTTGTATCCGATTTCGAAGTTTTATTAGCTTGCAAATTCGGTATACTAGGCGATCCTTTAGTACTTAGATCTTCCGTTTTAAAGTTAAGACCTTATATAGGCCCTTTAATTTCTTTAGCTTTAAATGTGCGAATCTTTTATATATTAGCTAATACTTTAATAGGCTTTTAGCTTCTAATAGCTTTAATAGCCTATTATTAGTTGATGCTTTATTATTAGTAGCTAGAAAGGACTAGTGATAGCAGTTCGAGGTTTTACTGTTTTCCAATTGTAAGCCTAGCTTAGGAGTCATTTTTAGTAAAACCGCAAGATCTACTTGCAGTCTTGGCTTAAGAGTCGTCTTTAACGAATTTGCGAATTTCACTCGCAGTCTTAGCCTAAGAGTTATTATTAGCGAATTTGCAGAATCCACTTGCAGTCTTAGCTTAAGAGTCATTTCTGCTAAATTCACTTATGATCCTAGCTTAGGAGTCATCTTTAAGGATACTTTACACTTTATCTATAGTCCTAGCTTAAGAGTTATTTTTGCGAATTTTACTTATAATCCTAGCTTAAGAGTCTATCTATTCTCCTTATCCTTACTTAATTATATTAAGGTAAAGAGTGCACTTTCCTTAAAGGAATCCACTTATAGGTTTAGCTTAAGAGTCAATTTCTATAATATCACCTTTAAGATAATATAAAGTTTATCTTTAATTTTAACTTTAAAGATCACTTTATAATTATTATTTATAAATTATATAAATTAATTATTAAAAACTCTTATATAATTCAACTTTATATAAATCTTATAATTAGATAAAAGATTAATACTTAAGCTAAGTATAAGGAGAACATTTTATAAAAGGAAAGAAATACTAGCAATATTCATCTTTACTATACTTATTGAGTTTGTATATAACCTTTTACTACTAACTTTAATAGAGCGCCTTTTTATTTTAATAAGCGGGCCTCTAAATAGGTAGGGTTTATTAATTATATATATTATACAACTAGTATTATTATACCAATTGGATTTAGAGATTTTATAAAGATCGGCTTTTAAGATATAAGCATCTTTATTATAATTATTATTTAAATTATTAGAAGTGGATTTAAGTTCAGATAACCTACTATTATTATTAGAGGTATTTGCTAAAGTTTTAGCTAAATAGCCTTTTCCTTTGCCTTTCTTTAGTAGTTGCAGCCTTCGGTAGGATAAGGGCAGTTTGCTTCTTAACTTCTGCTTTGATTGCTTCTTAATATTAAAGCTAGCGACTATATCGATCAATTGCCTTTTAACTTTATAATTAGTAATATTATAAGTACTATTATAGAAGTAGTATCCTTAATAAGCTTAAGGGCTTATCCTGCGCTCCTTCCTCTTCTTAGGCTTATTATTACCCTATAACGTAGCATTTGCCGATTTAGAGCATCCTTTGAGGTCTTGCTCAATAGTTCAAAGGAGGTCGATCTTCTTATAGATCTTAAAGTTAGATTAGATAAGAAGAGATTATTTTACAATAGCGAACTTAAGAGGAAGGCTATTAAGTAGGAAATTAAAAAGCTAAGTTTCCCTAAAAGTCATAGCTATCCTAGGATCTGCGGCTTTTACTTTCCTTCTCGCTTTATATAGTATAGATTAAGCAGAGTCTATATTTATATCTATATCCTTACTATCTTTATCTTTTCTATATTGAAATAAAGTGATCTACTATAGCAAATACTAGGTATTAAGGGCAGTTGTCTAAGAGTATTTTACTTTTAAAGTATCCTATCTTATCTTTGCGTTATTATAAACTTAAATAAAATCTCTATCTTTATTGCTTAAACCTCTATTAATCTTAAGCTTGCATTTAGCTAAGGCTAGCCTATACTCCTTCTCCTTTTCTATATTTAAAATCTGCCTTTAGGAATCTCGGTTATTATCTACTAAGGCTCTTAAGCTAAGCTTATTCAATATATTTAGCAAATCTTTAGTAGTTATATTAGCTATTAAAGTGGAAGTGGACGAATTAGTGGAAGGAGTATAAGAGGCTATTCTCGCGTATTTAATAAGTGTCTTTTAAATTGCTATTTCGATGCCTTTGCTCTTAAAGTAAAGCTTTAAATTGTCGAACTATCGTTGCCAGTTCTTTTAAGAGAGTTAGAGGTCTTTAGGCCTAGTGTTTCAATTAGAATCAGAAGCTATTGCTATTTCAAATAAAATTGCATTTAAAATTAAATAAATTAAATAGTTAAGGGCACTCCTCCTATTGAAAAGTTGAAATGATTAAATAGCAGGTATTATAGAAGTATTAAATAGGAAGGAAGTCCTCTTATCGAAAAGGGTTTTTTAAGCTATAACGCAGGGAATTACACCTCTTACAAAATATAGTAAAGCAAGGAATCACACCTCTTATAGTACCAAAGGGGTTATAGAGCAAGGAATCACACCTTTTATAATACAGGTTAGCTAAATAGGGAATTATACCTCTTATTCGCCGATTGCTTACCTCTTACTATAAGTCTCGTTCAACTTCCTACTAATAGTTGCAGCGCAAGTACTTTCTAAGGGAAGTTAATAATCTATTATCAGTCTATCTAGGGCTTATAACTTATTAAGCTTAAGTAAGTCGGCGCAGTAGGTATAGGAAACTTCTAAAGGTTAATAGTCGATATATTAGTAAGAGTTAGGGAAGGAAGGTTACCCCTTTCTTACCTATAGCTATATATGTATTAATATCCTACTGACTAAGCAGTAAGGTCATATGATAATACATCGGAGTGATAGCTGTATTACCCATTTCAATAAAAATATAA